>SJYC01027004.1:0-14902 GCA_006408675.1 Madoqua kirkii
AAAGTCAAATTCTGAAATTTTATGTGTCATCTGAATTTTAAATGTTGGTAACTAATCAGTTGGAAAAAAAATTGCCAGTGTGGGCCAATCAAGGCTGCAGGAGGCACTTGGCTTGCAGGGAGTCAGTCTATGGTGACTGATACAGAATCACAGAGGGACTAGAGGCGTAACTTGAGCTTACAGTAGCCAGGTGCTAATGTCTGATGCGAGTGAAAAGCACTAGCAAACACCTACAAGTCAATGTTCATGTGTCCCCAGCTGATCAGGACTATTTCACTATTTACATCACAAAAGATGGAACCGCTTGTGACTTTTGATTCAAACGAAATATCGAACAACACTCTGTTAACCATCCACTGATGACTGATAATGTACTAAAGTATGTTAGTCTTAGTTTCATATACATGTTTATTGTTCACTCGTTAATTCATTCAACAAGCTCTTATGGTTATGGTGTGAGACACAACCTAGGCTTTGTGTCATGTTAAAAATTGCCTTTCAAATCAAGCAGGATAAAATAATGCTGTAAGAGTTATGAGAAAAGGGCTCTGGAAGAACTCAGAAATAGTGACTACCTTTAGGGCAGCTGGTGAAGGCTTTAACCGAGGAGGTGACATTTGACCTGAGCCTTGAAGGATGAGTGAGTGGAGGGGGAATGAAGTAGATTTCAGTTAGCATTTTTATATGTGAGCATTAGAATTAATTCAGAGGCTGAAGCTCCAATACTTTGGCCACCTGTTGTGAAGAGCTGAGTCATTGGAAAAGATCCTGATACTGGGAAAGACTGAAGGCAGGAGAAGGGGGTGATACAGGATCAGATGGTTGGATGGCATTACTGACTCAATGGATATGAATTTGAGCAAGCTCCAGGAAGTGGTGAAGGACAAGGAGGCCTGGTGTGCTGCAGTCTGTGGGGTCACAAATAGTCTGACATGACTGAGTGACTCAACAACAACAACTAATCAATAGGAGGCTGGGGGACCAGAGCTGGAAAAGGCAGGACCTGAGGAGGACCTGAGGAGGCTCTGGAAGCCTGGGATTCAGGAAGCAGGAAGCTGAGAAACTGGTCCTCAGCAACAGCAGATGGGAGGGGATGTGGCTGGCCGTGCCGTGGCTGTTTCTACCGCTGTTGAAATTAACCTCCAATGGCTCTATAATCCTTATGATACTTGTTCAAGATTCGGCATCCTGGGAGTCAGCGACTGGCTGATGTTAGGTCACCTTTTCCTCTCAGCCCTCCAAACAGATGCGGACATGGGGAATTAGTTCCTGCCATGACTCTGTTCAACAGTGACTATTTCTAACCCATCCTCACCGGGAGAGAGCACCTCCAAATTCTCCAGACTGAGCAGTTCTGAGATGGGGCAGTACAAGGCCTCCAGAGGACTCCCGGTTCTGCCAGGCAGGGAGATGTGTGGCGGAGACTGAAGGGGGAGGCCTCCTGGCTTCTGTCCCCTGGGGCCGGTTGCCGTCTGCTTCTGCTCCATGCTGCAAGCAGGAATTAGTGACTTCCTGTGTTCTACCAGAACTGTGCTCCTATCTCAGCCTTCGTTCCTCCTAGTTAACTGGAAAAGTAAAGGCTTATTTCCTCAAGATAAGCACCTTTTAGTCCTACTTACAAAATGAATGAACAAAACTGAAAAGTAATTGAATTAGCATTGAAAACAATCTAAATATATAGCAATAAGGGACTGAGTAAATAATTTTTAATACATACAATAGAGTGTAATCTGTCCAGATTGCAAAACAGCCTGGCTATTTCCAAGCCTATTAAAAATTTACACGCATGCACACACGCACACAGAGAAATGACTGGCAGGGTAGGTGCCAAAATGCCAGCAGTGATTATCTCTGGGGAGTAGGATGCTGGGTGGATTTTAGTTTCTTCTTTTTGCTTATCTTGCCTTTTCTATTGTTTCTGTAATAAATACAAAATACTTTTAAATCAGAGGAAAAGTTTTTTTTTTTTAAGAAAAATATATTTGGTGAATACAATTGTCATGATTGTGAGTAAGCTACACTTTCACCACCATTCAGGAGAATCAGCTGAGTGTATCTCAAATGATACGTAACAAGATCTGAATAAAGTCAAGAATGTGGCCGAGAAAGAGGTTGAAGGACACTGCTGTTGTCCCCTCGTTGTCGTCTTTCCCTGACTTCTATCAGGGGCAGCCATCTGCCTGATAGTATCTTTTAGGGGGTGGGGAAATGGGGTCATGGCTCCATCAATCCAAGGCCTATGTCTCTGCCTTGCTCAGTGATTTTTGCCCATGAGATTTAGGATACTTTTACCATAATATTTATTCAGTTTTATGGCTTTAAATATAACACTAACTCCTAATAATCAATATTGATTTAACTATAATATCTTATTTATAGACACAGCCCTCTGGTTTGCATACGGACTCAAACTGTCATGCAACAGAAATAAGCCACTCACTCCCCTGGCCCTGGGCCAGCAACGAAGGGAATGTCAGCCTCTGATGAAAGACTCTGAGGCCGGGGCAGAAGGTGGGGTTTTTCTGATCCCCACTTCTCCCCAGTCCTTCCAAAATGGCTGCTAAGGATGCCTGTTCGTTACATGGAAGGTAATTGTCAGTCCTAAGGAGTTGAGCATGTCAACTGATGTCACTGGAGGGCAGTTAACCTGCTCCGGGTGGAAATGCAAATAAAGAACCCTGAGGGAAAGAGAAATTGCCGAAAAGTACAAAGAATAAGCAAGAGAGTTCCAGAAAACATCTATTTCTGCTTTATTGACTATGCCAAAGCCTTTGACTGTGTGGATCACAATAAACTGTGGAAAATTCTGAAAGATATGGGAATACCAGACCACCTAACCTGCCTCTTGAGAAATGTGTATGCAGGTCAGGAAGCAACAGTTAGAACTGGTCATGGAACAACAGACTGGTTCCAAATAGGAAAAGGAGGACGTCAAGGCTGTATATTGTCACCCTGCTTATTTAACTTCTATGCAGAGTACATCATGAGACGCGCTGGACTGGAAGAAACACAAGCTGGAATCAAGATTGCCAGGAGAAATATCAATAACCTCAGATATGCAGATGACACCACCCTTATGGCAGAAAGTGAAGAGGAACTAAAGAGCCTCTTGATGAAAGAGATAGTCTTTCCCATTCTATTGTTTTCCTCTATTTCTTTGCACTGATCACTGAGAAAGCCTTTCTTAGCTCTCCTTGCTATTCTTTGGAACTCTGCATTCAGATGCTTATAGCTTTCCTTTTCTTCTTTGCTTTTCGCTTCTCTTCTTTTCACCATACTTTGTCCATACCACCTACCTTTCTTAGGGAATTCTTCCCCATACCCCATATAGTATTAGACAGTATGTGACCTTCATTTTTGATCATTAATGACTTTATAGGGGTGAACACTTAACTCAGTGTGACTTATCAGGTTTTTCTCATAGGAATTTGAAACTGAGACTTAGGGATTAAATCAGTAAGACAGTATTATGGGCACTAGCAATGAAAAGTCATGTAGAATTGAGGTCAAAGGTGAGTGCTCCAGCTGGTTCATTTGCTTCTGTGACACACTCCATTCACACACAAGTAGGAGTTACAGGGAAGCACAAAGAAGTAGATATAATGATTATTTTGAAAATATTTTGGTACCAATTGCTATTTAACAGACCAGCCAAAAACTTAGTGGCATAGAACAGTTTACTATTACCTGTGTGTTGATTGGACTTGGCCAAGTGGTTCTTATTGGGGTCTCTCATATTGTTCTAATCAGAGTGTGGCTGAGGATGGTGTCATCTCAAAGCTCAGCCAGACTAGCTGTCCAAGGTAGTGTACACACTGGTGAGCAACTGATGCTGATGGTGTGACGCTGAGTGAACTCCGGGAGCTGGTGATGGACAGGGAGGCCTGGCATGCTGCAATTCATGGGGTCACAAAGAGTCAGACACGACTGAGCGACTGGACTGAACTGAACTGTAGGCTGAGAGCTCTACTGGGGCCACTGCCTGGAGTACCTACAGGTGTCTCCTTGTCTCCTCTGCGTGGCTGGAGCTTCTTACTCCATGGTGGCTGGGCTCCAAGTGGGCTGTCCTAACAGCAAGTGCCTGAAGAGAAGGGAAGCAAACTTTGCCAATCTTCTTAAAGGCTAGTCTTCAAACTGGCACAGTATCGTTTCAATCTTATTTTATAGCTTCAAGCAGTCACAGGCCGGCCTAGATTCAAGGGTTGGTAGGAATGGATTCTATCTCTAGATGGGGAAACATCAGTGGTGAAGGGAGGGAAAGGCTTCATGGTGGCTTTCTTAGAGACAAGCTAGCACAAATGATGATTTCTTTTGTTTTTTAAACTTTTTATTATGAAGTTTTAAAACAGTCAAGAGAAGAGAAAACAACACAAGGAACTCCTATGTAACCATGATCTTATCTTTGACAATTATCAGCATTCTACATTTCTTGTTTCTCATCTGCCTCCCCACTTTTTGGTGGGTGGAGATCATTGAAATATTTAAAATGAGATAACAGTATCATTTTATCCAAACAATGATTTTTAATGGTAATGAGTGCTAACAATTGTGCAAGGCACTGTCCTAAGTGTTTCATGTGTATTATATCCTTAAGTCCTATGTCAGCCCTACTGCTATTGACAGTTTACAGATGGGGACTTTGAGGTGTGGAGTGGATGAAATAAATTATGATGGGTGTTTTACTGTTAAGAATTATTGCATCATTTGTAGAGATGTGGATAAACCTAGAGCCTGTCTTATAAAGTGAAGTCAGAAAAACAAATATCGGATATTAATGTGTGTGTGTGTGTGTGTGTATATATATATATATGGAATCTGTAAAATGGTACTGATGAGCCTATTTGCAGGGCAGGAATAGAGGCACAGATGTAGAGAGCAGACTTACAGACATGGTGAATGATGCAGAGAGAGGGTGAGATGAATCGAGAGAGTAGCATGCTGCTGCTGCTGCTAAGTAGCTTCAGTTGTGTCCGACTCTGTGCGACCCCATAGACGGCAGCCCCCAGGCTCCCCCACCCCTGGGATTCTCCAGGGAAGAACACTGGAGTGGGTTGCCATTTCCTTCTCCGATGCATGAAAGTGAAAAGTGAAGGTGAAGCTGCTGAGTCGTGTGCGACTCCTAGAGACCCCGTGGACTGCAGCCTACCAGGCTCCTCTGCCCATGGGATTTTCCAGGCAAGAGTCCTGGAGTGGGGTGCCATTGCCTTCTCCAGAGAGCAGCATAGCTACTAAAATAGCTAGCTAATGAGAAGCTGTGTATAACACAGAGATCTCAGCTCAGTGCTCTGTGATGCCCTAGAGGGGTGGGGTGGGGGATGGGAGAGAGGTTCTAGAGGGAGGGGATATATGTATACATAGCTGGTTCCTGTTGTACAGCAGAAACTAACACAACATTGTAAAGCAATTAACCTGGGGGGGGGGGAAGCAG
Source organism: Madoqua kirkii (assembly GCA_006408675.1). Taxonomy (NCBI): domain Eukaryota; kingdom Metazoa; phylum Chordata; class Mammalia; order Artiodactyla; family Bovidae; genus Madoqua; species Madoqua kirkii. Next base: position 5,429 of record SJYC01027004.1, read on the forward strand.
CAGCAGACCACCCAACTAAAGAAAGTTTAAACAACATGCCCTTTTATCATCCCACTTACCAGGGACATAAGGAAAGGAGGCGAAAGAGGGACCACATATAGCTGGTGACTCAAAAATCTCAAGTTTCCTCCCAGCTCTCCACTCTGCTACCCTCAGAATGTAGGTAATGGCTCCTCTTGTCTTGGTAAGATGGCTGCACAGCTCAGCCACACCTGCTCACAGATGATTGGACCAGGGCTAAACACCTGACCAATCTGGACCAATCAGATGACAACAATCTACATGGCTACATCTAAGGCAGGAAGGAAGGGAGAAGCTTCCCCTTGCGCGCGCGCGTGCGCGCGTGTGTGTGTGTGTGTGTGTGTGTGTGTGTGTGTGTGTGTGTGTGTTTTCATTGACCCCCCTGCAGGCTTCCTTCTGTGTCACTGAGCAGAACTGGTATTAATCAGTTCCTGCAAAGGGAATCACTGGCAAAGGGAAATAGGATTATCAAGACTCATTGGGACTGATCATGGTGCATCTCTTGGGCTGAACTTAGTACTGCCTGATTTCTGAACAAACTCTGACTGTTGGTGCCTAAGAAGGTGGTGGAGTCACTATTGTATAGACAACAAATAGTTTCTGCCACATGTGTCTTTAAGAGGCAAGGAGCATGGCCTGTGTCCCTGAGGTTACATTTCCACTCTTGAACCTTGTGGGCTGGATGCACTGTTTTCTGTCTAGTCCATGAGATTGCGTGTCATATCTTGACAACCAGTTCCCCTTTACTTAAGCTAATGAGTGAGTTTCTAGTCTTGGCAATCAAATATATTATGCCTAGGAGAAGGAAATGGCGACTCACTCCAGTGTTCTTCCTTGGAGAATCCCAGGGATGGGGGAGCTTGTGGGCTGCCGTCTATGGGGTCGCACAGAGCTGGACACAACTGAAGCGACTTAGCAGCAGCAGCAGAACAGAATTTTCTAGAATGTTTCACAATTAACTAGAACGCTTGTGCCTGCCGACTGGACTTGCAGTCAGGACACCTGAGACTGAATCATGGCTCTGGCACAGAGTTGGTGTTACCTGGCATGCTTGCTACCATTACTTCTTCCTGAAGCCATGATTGTCATTGCCTATTAACTATGCAGTCTTTCCATTGAACCCAGATATGGCGCCAGAAGTGTTCTCAGCAAAATACTCAAAGGCAGCCAACTAGCAAGAGTTGGTATATGAGATGAGAGCCATTGCCATTTCTGCTTTAAGTAGCTCTTAAAGTCAGAACTCTTTCCTTCTCTAGGGCTGGTTTTCCCCTGTATGATGAGGAGGTTGGATTGGGTGACTTCTAGGGAGTCTTCCATCTCTGAACTTCTTCTCATGTCACTGTCCAGTTCTGTTTTCAGGCTTGATGTAGCCCATGATTTCTGGTCATACCACAGAGAGCCCAGCAAGTCAAACAATACGAGTCTGGGGTTAGATAATAGGTGTAGACCAGTCATGTGCCAGTAAGTAGGGACACTTCATCTATTTTCAGGATTCCAGAGAAGCTATAATCTCCATGTGGAGACTCTGAAGCCCCCATCCCTATAGTGTCACTAGGTGGGGTGAGGTGGGGCAGTCCAGGTAGGCAGCTGAACTCAGTTGCTTCAAGAAGATTTTTGGGGGAATATAGAGCTGGTGGTCAAGAAAAGGACCTGGGCTTAAGCTGAGGGACCTTAGGATGGTTATCCTTTGAGCCTCAGTTTCCTTATCTGCAAAATGATAATAGTGTTATCACTACTATAGTAGAGATTACGTACATCATGCTTGTAAAGCAATCTGTAGAACAGGTGGTTCACAGGAAGTATTAAACAAATTGTAGCTCTTATTGTTATGCAGTTGGGGGGCACTTTTCGTGCTGATAAGGGGGAGTGCCATCCCATCTCACATACAGTACAAGAAGGTCTCTTTACCAGGATAGGCAGAAGGCAGGATGGACAGTCTCCATGGTTGTGGCAGCCCATGACCTGCTATTCTAGCTAGACACTGAGAGGATCCCACCGTGTCTTGTATTTTAGGTGACAGTGGCCCAGGGTCTCCCTTGAAGGATGCTGGGATCAGTGGGAGAACTGGAAATATTGTTCTGTGAGCAGGTCTGGGGCAGCTCAGCCTGGAGAAGATCCATGTAGGGGATTCTCTCTCTTTTTTTTTTTTTAGATCATTGAAAAGCTATCATGGGTAGAGAGAGCTGATGCTTTGCTGTAACTAGAGAGGATGGAGGGGATCAGAGAAAGTTCTTTGCCCCAGTGCAGATTCTGATGCTCACAGCCATCCAAGGCTTGAGGGGCATGGCTCTGCCCTCTGTTTGCTTCGCACTCCATGCCGGGAGCTCTCAACTCTAGCTGAACACCAGTATCATTCAGCATCTTTCTAAAAATATCACTTCCTGAATCTCACCCTGAAAAACACTGCAGAGTCAGTAGATCCTGGGGGAAGAGAACAGAATTCCCATATACTTTCTGCAAGTCTCCCCTTTGCCTTGAGTTACAGGGGTCGGTTTTCTCTTTTAACACTGAATGGCCCACACATGGGAAGGGCCTGGACCTTCTCTTCCAGGTGTGGGAGTCTCCATCGCTTCTGGGCCCTGCTGCCTTGTTGGTTGAGGGTTAGCACACGTGACTCTGGGCTCTGCCTGTGCTGGCGGGCACAACTGGTGAGGAAAAAGGCCCTGGTCCTCTGTGTGGGATGTTTGCTGGGTGGCTCCGACTCTCAGGACATAGGGGACCTTCATGCTCTGCCCCCAGGGGGCACCAAGAATATCATGGGGTGCCCTGGTGCCTGTGGTCACCCCATGGGCTTGGTGAGGGGGCCCAGCCCTGGGAAACAAACGGCTTGCAAAGACCCTAGACTCTCACGATGGCACTTCCCATACCCAGGAGTTTTCTGGAGGCACTGACAGTTGTTTATGGGGGCTGGGGGGGCCAGGTAGAAGGAGAGAGAAATACATTTTTAAAGATAACCTGGAGGCAAATATAATATTTATACTTATTTATCCTCAGAGCTCACTCGCAAGGCCCCAGACATGTCTAATGAGCAAGAATTGCAAAATGGCCACGAATCCTACTTGTTTGCCTTTGCACAGTCTCTGAGCAGTCAGAGGGACCCAGATTTTTCAACAGTGTGACTGCTGCAGGCAAAACGGCTGTAAGGAACACCAGGGCAGGAGAAAGTGCCCAACTCCCAGAGGCGCTGAGCCACAAAACTGCCGATCCAGGAAAATGAGGTGCTTCCCTCTACCACCTGCCTCAGCAGAACACGGAGCATCCACACCTCTGCATGTGAGCTCACGTGACACACAGACTCACATGTATGCACACACCTATGTACACACACGCACACACCACATATGCGGTGAGGCTCACAGGGTCTTTCTCACAGGCCTGCAGGCCCATCCCCATCCAAATTCTTACACCCTCTCCAAAGCAGGTGCATTGGGACAGAGTGCTCCCCAGCTAAGGTTCTGTCCTGGATAAGGAAGGTGACCTGCCTGGCTCACTCTGGACAGGGATGATCATCACCAATATCTGAAGGAGCTCACTAAGTCAACAGCCGGATTAGAGAAAGACATATATCATCTATATGTGTAACCTAAAAAAATGATGCAAATTAACATATTTACCAAACAGAAATAGACTCACAGACATAGAAAACAAATTTATTCATAGGGAAAAGGGGGCCAAAGATAAATTAGGAGTTTGGGATTAGTAGATACACAGCACTATATATAAAATAGATAAATAGCAAGGACCTAATGTATAGCACAGGAAATCGTATTCAATTCAGAGTGCTCCCCAGCTAAGGTTCTGTCCTGGATAAGGAAGGTGACCTGCCTGGCTCACTCTGGACAGGGATGATCATCACCAATATCTGAAGGAGCTCACTAAGTCAACAGCCGGATTAGAGAAAGACATATATCATCTATATGTGTAACCTAAAAAAATGATGCAAATTAACATATTTACCAAACAGAAATAGACTCACAGACATAGAAAACAAATTTATTCATAGGGAAAAGGGGGCCAAAGATAAATTAGGAGTTTGGGATTAGTAGATACACAGCACTATATATAAAATAGATAAATAGCAAGGACCTAATGTATAGCACAGGAAATTGTATTCAATGTCTTGTAATAACCTATAATGGAAAAGAATCTCCCTGGTGGCTCAGATGGTAAAGAATATGCCTGTAATGCAGGAGACCTGGGTTCAGTCCCTGGGTCTAGAAAATCCCCTGGAGTAGGAAATGGCAACCCACCCCAGTATTCTTGCATGGGAAATCCCATGGACAGAGAAACCTGACAGGCTGCAGTCCATGGGGTCACAAAGAGTCGGACACGACTGAGCGACTAACACTGTATGTATAACTGAATTGCTTTGCTGTACACCTGAAGCTAACACAATATTTTAACCCAGTGATAGGCTACCCACGCCAGTATTCTTGGGCTTCCCTGGTGGCTCAGACACTAAAGAATTTGCCTGCAGTGTGGGAGACCTGTTTACGATCCCTGGGTTGGAAAGATTCCCCTGGAGAAGGGAACAGCTACCCACTCCAGTATTCTGGCCTGGAGAATTCCACGGGCTGTATAGTCCATGGGGTTTCAAAGAGTCGGACATGACTGAATTTCGCTTTCACTCTCACTTTCATACTTCAATTAAAACTATGTCAACAACAAGGTTAACTGAGACCAGCGCAATCTGCTCTGGAATGAGAATGATGTTCAGGTTACTCCATGGCTAACTCAAGAATCTACGCTTAGTGTGTGTGTGTGTGTATATAAACGTATGTGCACACACACATGATGGCAACAAATAGAGAAATATGTGGGGCAGCCCTTAGCTGAGGAGAGTCTGTGCGCCCTCGTCTCTGACTCTCCAGGCTGGATCAGGTTTACTGCTATGAGCTCTCACATTCTCAGGTGGTGCTTCTCGAGGCATTTACTCCCTTTGTTTGCGATGCTAGTTTTTCCAGTCCATGTTGCCCTGACTCTGAGCTCCAGGAGGAAAGGCCCCTGTATCTCTGCTCACAGCTCTAGTCCAAGTGCCCCACTCACAGAAAGCGCTCAGTGAACAAACGGCTGAGTGAAGGGTGAGCCTTGTCTCCTGTTGCGTCTCTTCTCTGTGTGTGCGGCTTGACAATCAAGTCTTACACCTCGGCACTGGGAGGGTCACTTCTTTACTGCCAACAGCAGAAAATTCCCAGGCTTGGTCTGAAAAGTTCAAATTTCAAATATAGCATCGATGCCAACAGTGTCTCTGATGCGGAGACTTTCTTTCTCCACGCTGACGGTGGCCTGTGTAACACAGAGAGAGAGGGCACCTCTCTGCTAACTTCCTTTCGTATGGTTGGACCCTGGCTGGCTTGATGGGGCTGTGGCACAGGGGGTGTGGTTTGGAGAGTCATAGATGGTTTAGATTTTCATACGACAGTGTCACTTCCAGATATTTTCTGGCCTGAAAAATATCCTTATGAAAAGAGCTGTGTGTTCTTAAGGCTGTAGTCTGGAATCTTCATGTACAGAAGCGATTGTGTTGAGTCAAGACCATTGGTTTTTGCTACAAGTCGAAGAGGGGAGTCAGGAGAACCAGTCTCATGACTGATCAGAGCTAGAACAGTAGTAAGTACTGACCCACTCATTATACTAATTTCTCTGAAGATGCTAATATTCTGGCTTCTAGGTGGCTGGAAGCCTGTCTCTTTGTCTCCAAAGAAAAAGAAAGAACAGCAGTTTTCTGGATGCCACTGACATGATTTTATTTACTCAAACCAGGAGTGTCATTGATCAAGAGCTGGTTTTGCTGGCTAGTTGGTGTTTGAAAGAGGAGTTTTTGGCTAGCAGCTCTGAAACCCACATCACCCCCCTTTTGTTCAGATTTCATTTTACTCACATTTATTTGAACTTGTAAAATGGACCCAGTCAGTTTATTTGCAATATTAACTCTTTATATTAATTTTAAAAATTTAAAAGTATAGTTGATTTACAATATCATGTTAGTTTCAGGTATATAGCACAACTGTTATATAATATGTATATATATTATTTTCAAAATATTTTCCCTTATAGATTATTACACAATATTGAGTATAGTTCCTTGTGCTATGCAGTTGCTTATTGGTAACCAACAGGTCCTCGTTGGTAACCAATTTTATATATAGTACTGTGTATATGTTAATCTCAAGCTCCTAATTTATCCTTCCCCTCATCCTCATTTTCCCTTTGGTAATGGTAAATTCATTTTCTATGTCTGTGACTCTCTTTCTGTTTTGGAAATAAGTTCATTTGTATCTTTTTTTTTTCAGAGTGCACATATACACAATATCATATAATATTTGTCCTTCTGTGTCTGGCCTATTTCACTCAGGGTGATCATCTCTAGGTCTACCCACGTTGCTACAAATGGCATCATTTCATTCTTCTTTATGGCTGAACAGTATTCCATTCCCATCTTTCTCCATCACCTGTCAATGGGCATTTAGGTTGCTTCCATGTCTTGGCTATTGTAAATAGTGCTGCGGTGAACATAGGGGCACATTTCTCTTATCAGGACATTTCGAATTCATAACCTTGTATCAGGACACCCTGTTTCTTCGCACAACAGGATGAATTTCTAGGTATCACTAGTGTCATGGGTGGATGGGAAAAGCTTTGACTCAGATACTCAGGTAGTATCCCTCACTTCCCCTTTCAATGTATGTGAGATGCATAAAGAAAACAACAACAAAAGCATAAAGACAAGTTGACTCCCAAAAGACCTCCCTAAGTCTTGGGTCCCTTCTGCTTGGAAGGTTCTTTTGGTTCTGGGCACCTGTAGGGGATGCTGTGGTGCGGTACCCAGATCCCTCTTCAGGATGGAGGTGCTCCTTCCCTTAGTTTCTCGAGTGGTGCTGCTCCCTGCTGAGCTCCTCGCTGGGCGCTGCCCTTGGCTGCAGACACCTGCCTCACTCAAGGTGATGCCTCCTTCCCAGGGGAGCCCACCCGCAGTGACCAGCTTGCAAGGCTGAGAGGCCTCAGTTCAAGCCTTCTCTGCAGTCCCACTCAAGCCCTAGGGCTCCCAGGGGGTAGGTTGAGGCCTTTGCTGAGACTGCCTTACCGTTCAAAAGCTTCTGCTCAGTTCTGCGGCCCTCACTCCCTGGCAGGCGTTGGACTCCCACACACTCCCTACGCACAAATCCCCACCTCAGAGTCTGTTTCCTGGGAAATCCAACCTACGTTAACCACCTCGACCTTTTTTTCAGCTTTTTGCTGCTCAGATTATTTTGGTAAACATTTGAGACTATGAAGGCTATACGGATGAGGTTTGCCATGGCTTTGGCTGGGGCTGGGTAGCTGGGATTCAGTGGTCAAGTGTGGTCAGATTTCAGGTGCCCTCTGCCTGGACGTTGCTGGGCTTAAAATCCAACCCACAACTTCCATGGAGCTCAGAGCTCTGGATGGCGGGCGGGGTACTGTAAGTCTTGCCAAGTGGCTTGATGACTCCCACGCAGGTCTGTCTTTGGGGTCTCTGCCTGTGCTCAGAGGAGGGGTCTGTCACACCCACGGCCGTCAGGTTGAAGCTGGAGGAGCCTCAATACTTCCTCTCTTTTCCTCCCTGTGGAGCCCTTGGGAGAGAGGAGTGACTCAGGAGCTCAGGTGAAATGCTGGCCGTGGGAGTCACACCCGTCCTGAGCCTGTTCGTGCTCACGTCTCTTTTAGAATCACAGCTGTGTGCGTGTTGGGAGCTGACCCCCTGCAGGCTGCATTTGCAAGCTCCTCTGGTTTGGGCCAGTAAGAGGGATTGGTGGGAGCCTGGCTGGTGGAGAACTTGGGTATCTGTCCTCTACCCTTCCTGCCTTGGTGGCCTCTCCGGCAGAGGCGGCCTGCCCTCCGTGGCTCCGACTCCTCTGCCTTCTGTAGTCCCGTCTGCCAGAACCTAGCCCCGGGGCTCCAGTGACACCGCCTCCTCCTGTCCTTTTCTCTCCAGTCTAGAGGTGACAGTGGCTTCCTGCCAGCCTCTGGGCACCTCCCTGCCACCCAGTCAGCTTTCAGTTTCTCTACCACCTATGTAACCAATTCTCTGCATTAAATTCCTTCTATTATACATTCTTTTTGTTGGTGGTGTTGTTTCTGTTATTATTATTTTATTATTTTTAATGTTTTTTAAATTGTGGTGAAAGCCTCATCATAGAAAATATATTATGTTTACCATATTTAACTGTGCATTTCAGTGGCACTAAGTACATTCACATTGTGTACAACTCTCCCTATCATCTGTCTCCTGAAAATTTCACCTTCCTAAACAGAAATTCTGTTATTAAATACTACCCCCCCCCCCCAGTTCCTGGCATCTACTGATGTACTTTCTGACTGTATGAATTTATCTATTCTGTCATACAGAGTGAAGTAAATCAGAAAGAGAAGAGCTGCTGCTGTGTTGTGCTCAGTCGTGTCCAACTCTTTTGCGACCCCCATGGACTGTAACCTGCCAGGCTCCTCTGTCTGTGGGCTTTCTCAGACAAGAATACTGGAAGGGGTTACCATTTCCTCCTCCAGGGGATCTTCTTGACCCAGGGATGGAACCTGCGTATCCTGCATTGGGAGGCAGATTCTTTACCACTGAGCCACCTGGGATGCCTATATTAAGGCATACATGTGGAATCTAGAAAAATAGTACAGATAAATCTATTTGCAAAGTAGAAATAGAGACACAGATGTAGAGACCAAACGTGTGGACATTCAGGAGGGGAAGGAAGGTGGATGAATTGGGAGATTGGGATTGACATATATACACTACTATGTGTGAACCATGAACTTCCTGATGTTCACGCTGGATTTAGAAAAGGCAGAGGAGCCAGAGATCAAATTGCCAGCATCTGCTGGATCATCGAAAAAGCAAGAGAGTTCCAGATAAACATCTACTTCTGCTTTATTGACTACGCCAAAGCCTTTGACTGTGTGGATCACAACAAACTGTGGAAAATTCTGAAAGAGATGGGAATACCAGACCACCTGACCTGCCTCTTGAGAAATCTGTAGTAGGTCAGGAAGCAACAGTTAGAACTGGTCATGGAACAACATATTGGTTCCAAATAGGAAAAGGAGGACGTCAAGGCTGTATATTTTCACCCTGCTTATTTAACTTCTATGCAGAGTACATCATGAGAAACGCTGGGCTGGAAGAAGCATGAGCTGGAATCAAGATTGCTGGGAGAAATATCAATAACCTCAGATATGCAGATGACACTACCCTTATGACAGAAAATGAAGAGGAACTAAAAAGCCTCTTGATGAAAGTGAAAGAGAGTGAAAAAGTTGGCTTAAAGCTCAACATTCAGAAAATGAAGATCATGGCATCTGGTCCCATCACTTCATGGGATATAGATGGGGAAACAGTGGAAACAGTATTATCAGATTTTATTTTGGGGGCTCCAAAATCACTGCAGATGGTGATTGCAGCCATAAAATTAAAAGACCCTTACTCCT
>SJYC01027005.1:0-33886 GCA_006408675.1 Madoqua kirkii
TCTGGTCCCATCACTTCATGGGATATAGATGGGGAAACAGTGGAAACAGTATTATCAGATTTTATTTTGGGGGCTCCAAAATCACTGCAGATGGTGATTGCAGCCATAAAATTAAAAGACCCTTACTCCTTGGAAGAAAAATTATGACCAACTTAGACAGCATATTCAAAAGGAGAGACATTACTTTGCTAACAAAGGTCCGTCTAGTCAAGGCTAGGGTTTTTCCTGTGGTCATGTATGGATGTGAGAGTTGGACTGTGAAGAAAGCTGAGCGCAGAATTGATGCTTTTGAAGTGTGGTGTTGGAGAAGACTCTTGAGAGTCCCTTGGACTGCAAGGAGATCCAACCAGTCCATTCTGAAAGAGATCAGCCCTGGGATTTCTTTGGAAGGAATGATGCTAAAGCTGAAGCTCCAGTACTTTGGCCACCTCATGGGAAGAGGTGACTCATTGGAAAAGACTCTGATGCTGGGAGGGATTGGGGGCAGGAGGAGAAGGGGACAACAGAGGATGAGATGGCTGGATGGCATCACTGACTCGATGGACATGAGTTTGATGGATATGAACTCCAGGAGATGGTGATGGACAGGAAGGCCTGGTGTGCTGCAGTTCCTGGGGTCGCAAAGAGTCGAACATGACTGAGTGACTGAAATGAACTGAACTGAACTAATGTATAAAATAGATAACTAACAAGAACATACTGTGTAGCAAAAGGAGAAAAAAAAAGAAAATGCAATCTGTTTGTAGGACCTGTATTAAGTTAACTTCAAAAATGTATTCCAGTAACATTAACTGCAGATAAATATGATTTGATTCCTTCTATTATACACTCTCAAGGTGGTTTTTATTTTCCTGTTTAGACTGACTCATACAATTATTTCTGTCGTTCCTGTTGAGTTGGAGTCTGACTTAAGAAGGGGAGGATTTGCTGAGCACAGCTGGGCTCATGAGTGAATGACTCCTCAGAACTGCCAGGGAGCACCTCAGATGACCCACCCCTTCTCCCTCATCCCCAGGTCAGGATCTCATCTCAGAAGGGTTTTTCCCTTTATGTCTGCTCTTTCCAGGAACTTGGGGATGACTTCATGTCTGCATCTTATTGAATTTCAGTTTGGCCCATGTATTGGGAAGAATTTAAATGAGGGAGATGGAACAAGAGCTAGGTTTTCCCCAGAGGCTAGAATGGTAGCTCCTTAGCAGAATTTCCTAAAGGTGTTCTAGTACATTATGGTGTGAACTTTAGTAAGTATTATGTTAGAAAAAGGGTTTTCAGGGCAAATGTTTTTGGGAGGCTTTGGGTTACACAGAACTGGGAGGCTTCTTTACTCCAGGACTTTTCAGGGCCTTCAAGGTTCGAGGGTCCTTTGTGAGTCTCCAAGAGAGCAATGTCGTCTGGAGTTCCTGAGCTCACTTAACTCCAGAATCTCCCTTGCATGGAAACACATCCAATCAGACCCACTCTGGAAAATCTTTCTGATGGTGTACAATTGAGTTTTTGATGGTCCATTTGTTCACAGGCTGGGTTGGAGGTAGCACTGTTTGGGGAGGAGGAATACTGTCCTATGGCGGGGGGTGGGGGGGGGACAGGAGTGACCATCCATTTGGGTGCCGGTCCTACTTTACCTGGTTCATGAGCTCGACATCATTTTTTATTTCTGTGGTATTTCATCCATACACAGACACAGGAGAAAGATGGTCTGCATCCCCCAGTTATAATTGGGGTGCTTAAGCAGGACTCCCAGTAGGACTGAGTGGGGCAATGCATGGATGGTGCCTAGCACAGTGATTGGCCCTTGGGAAGGATTCCGTGAATTCTAGGCTTCTGTGAGCTCTCAGGTGCATTGGGTCCTGTCTCTTTATGTGTCCCCACTCAAGTCAATGAGGGAGCTAAAACACACCCCCAGATTCCGTAGGTCCCACAACGCCTTCCCATGGATTCTGAGGTCTGGCTATTGCCTCAGGGGTCCAGGCTGCATGGGAGCCTCCAAAAGCCTCTTGGATGACAATTTCTGCACTTCCTGCCTGAGCTTATCCAGGCTCCATTCGCCCTCTCTCTGGGGAGTCTGAGTTGCTCTCCAGTCCTGAATTCTGGAGGGTCCCTTCCTCATCTATCCCCAGGGTGTTAGCTCTGTTCGCTTGGCCTATGCTATGTAGTTGGAAACCCCTGGAAACATTCCCCCCAAATCCCACAAACATCCCCCCCAAATCCCACAAACATCCCCTGGCCCAGGCAGCTGGTCCCCTATCACCCAGCGGAAGTAAGAAGGAGGGGAGAAGTGGCTACAGGAGCATCTGGAAATGGGGACCAACAGCAACTCTCCGGCCATGGACCAAGCCTCAGAATGATGAGAACAAAACGTGTTTGTCCCAAAGGGCCAGTGACCACCTCCCAAGCAGGGAGCAGTGAACTTTGCAGAGCATTCCTGGCTCCAGCCTCCCCAGGGACAGGGCCCTCTTTGATGCCTGGGGAGCTGACTTTTCCAAGCAGGGGTGGGGGATGTGGGGCTGCAGTTGGGCCCCTAACTCCCTTCCTTCCTGACCTCCCCAGCTTGAGCCAGAGCCGGAAGGGCCACTTCCAGCAGTGACTCAGCCCTCGTCCTGTGATGGTCTGGCCACCCAGGGCCAGGCGGGACCTTTGCAGCTGGCTGAGTTTGCTTCTGAATCTCTGGACCCCCTGTCTGTTTTTCTGCCCCTACTTACAACATTTTGTTTTAGAAGTTTTCAAACTTAGAGACAAATTAAAAGACTAGTCCAATTACTACCCATAAATCTTCCATCTAGATCCAGCATTTGTTAACATTTTGCCATATTTCTGTCTCTCTTTTTTGTGTAGTATTTGAAGGTAAGTTGCATACATCATGACACCTCACCACTAAACACTTCTCAGCCTTCTCCTGAGAATAAAGGCATTCTTCTTCATATCCACTGTGCTGTTATCACACGTGAGAAGATCACAGTAATCCATCACATCGGTCAATTGCTAGTTCATGTTCATATCTCCAGTTATTCTAAAAAGCTTTTTTTAGCTCTTAAAAATTTTTTTGAACTAGAATCCAGTCAAGGTATGTATTTTGCTTTTGGTCTTTAAAATAATCTACAGTAGTCCTCTTATTTTCTTAAAAATTATTATTATTACATTAACTTTTTGAAAAGTGAATGCCAGTTTTCTTCACTTTCTTTCATTCTAGAATATCTAGAATATTCTAGATACTAAACTATTTTTTTAAGCTCAAGGTAATTTTGAATTTTATTTATCTAATTTTTATTAAAGTATAGCCAGTGTTCAATGTTGTGCCAGTCTCTGCTGGACAGCAAAGTGACTCAGTTATACACAAATAGGCTGTCTGTTTTTTATTCTTTTCCATTATGGTTTATCATTCTAGGTGATACATTTATCTGATTGTCTCCTCCTGGTGTTGCTCAACATGTTCCTCCTTCCACTGTGTATCCTGTGAACTGCAAGTTAGTCCTAGGTGCTTAACTAGTTTCAAATTAGATTCACAGGAATATGTCCCAGGTACACTTCCTATTGTAAAACATCAGAAATGCATCCTGGTTTCTTTGAAATTTTCTTGAAGTTTACTTTTAAAGACTGGAATAAGGTTTAATGGTTGTATATTATTTGCCAAGTACTTTGCAGAGCTATCTTACCTGAAGTCACAAAACAATTTTGAGGAGAAGAGATGGATATCCCTGTTTTATGCCAGGGCAAAGAAAGAAATGAACATTTGCTAAGCAACTATTGAGGGCCAGGCACAGAGTTGAGTATTTTCCGTTTATGCTCTGTTGCGCCCTTCATGCAGAGGGCAGTTCTGGAAAGTTAAGTCCCTTGTCTAAGGTCACAAAAATCAATTAAATGATAGACCTAAGTTTTCACTTAGATTTTCTTGTCCCCAGAAAGTCCTGGGTTCTTTGTGCTCAACCCCTCTCTCTGAATCCCTCATCTTTAGGATTCTGTTCATTCAGTGGATGGATTGATCTGTGCCCATATTTCGCTGGGATCATCAGGGCCAGTGAGCCCCAGTCCCTAGAAGGCTTTGAGCAGTAACTTTGAGGGGCTGGCTGCTGGTATGGGCCTTTGAGGAAGATGCATATCATCCATGGTCATCTCTTTCTGTTTCCCTGTGACATCACCAGGGCCAGGGTGGGCATCAAGTGGGTGAGTGGGCACATCTGCCTCTCCAAGATTCCAAGCACAGATGGAACAAAGTGGGCAGGGAAGCCTGAGGAGGCCTGCTAATCATGGGAATCCGAAGTACCAGGTCACAAACCCAGAGTCTAAGCAGAAGGTCTTGGAAGAAACTGAGGTCCAGAGGGGCAGAGGCTTGCCTCAGGTCCCATGGCCAGCGGAGGCACAGCTGGGAGTGGAGCACAGGGCAGAGGCTGGACTCCTTGTCCAGTGCTCTTTGCCATCTCCACTCTCTTGCCTCTACTATTTGTGTAATTCCTTCTTGGGGTGGAGAAGGAGCAGAGTAAGACAGTAAGTGGAGGGATGAGGGGGTGAAGGATGGTGGCGGGGGGATACACAGAGCCAGTGTGGGGCCCCCAAGTAACCAAGGGTGTTGTGTATGTGTGTGCATGTATGTGTGTAGGGAGTGGCCTCAAAACATATTTCCATGATGTTACTGTGTCTCCCAAGGGGACCCTGGGACAGCTCTCTATCCATCACTTTTGTCTTGATTAGATCTTCATTTTTTTACCTGGGACTCTGACCCCTGCCTCCTTAAGGGTCCTCAGCAGCAATTTCACCACTTTTAACCTATTCTCTGCATCATGGTCAGAGTTATCTTTTTAAACAACTTCCACTCAGGTCATCCTTGTTGATAAACTCTTGTATCAGTTAGTTGTTGCTGCCTAACAAACTATCCCCAAACATAGTGGCTGAAGACAACCATGGTTTTATTTAGCTTGTTGTTTTTCAGTCACTCAGTCATGTCTGACTCTTTGCAACCCCATGAACTGCAGCGTGCTAGGCTTCCCTGTCCTTCACTATCTCCCAGAGTTTGCCTAAACTCATATCTACTGAGTTGATGATGCCATCCAACCATCTCATCCTCTGTCATTCCCTTCTCCTTCCTTCAATCTTTCCCAGCATCAGAATCTTTTCCAATGAGTCAACTCTTCACATCAAGTGGCCGAAGTATTGGAGTTTCAGCTTAACATCGGTCCTTTCAATGAATATTCAGGGTTGATTTCCTTTAGGATGGACTGGTTGGATCTCTTTGCTATTCAAGGGACTCTCAAGAGTCTTCTCCTGCACCACAATTTGAAAAGATCAATTCTTTGATCCTCAGCCTTCTTTATGGTCCAGTTTTCACATTCATACATGATTACTGGAAAAACCATAGCTTTGACTGTATGGATCTTTGCCAACAAAGTGATGTCTTTGCTTTTTAATACGCTGTCTAGCTTAGGCTTCTCTTGTTCAGTTGGGTGGTGGTTCTGGACTGGGCCAGACTGGCTGATCTGAGCTCTCTCATGTGTCTGCTCCCTGGTTGGCTGGTGGCTGCACAATCCAAAATGATCTCGCTAACCTGTCTGTTGTCAGCAAGCTGTCAGTTAGTTTGGGTTGGGCTCAGCTGGCACACCCTGTTTCTTCTCCATGTGGCCTCTCAGACTTGTTTCCATGGTAGACTCTGGGTTCTAAGAAGAGCAAGAGGGCAAGTCCCAATATTTGAGCACTTTGTAAACTTCTTGCATCTGCTTTATACACCCGCGTGCATCACCCTTTCTAGATTCCCACTCACCAAAGCAAGTCACTTGACTATGCCCAGATGCAATGGGGAGATTGGGGTAGAGAAACAGACTTCACCTCTTTATGGAAAGGGCCAAAGTGTCATCTTTTTGCAGACTACCACAACCTTGCTTGATTCCCAGTGTCTTCAGGATAAAACCCAAAATCTTTAGCTCACACCCTATGCCCTCCATGATCTGTTCTCAAATTGCCTTCTCATGATGCACCCCATGCAAATCTCATGTCGCAGTTATTCCAGAGTCTTACTCTTTATAGAGCATCTTTCCTCCGCTCAGCCTTTGCCCATGCTGTTCCCTCTCTCTGCGTCTTTTCCATTACCCACCTTCATGCACCCCTGCCTCTTGCCCAATCATTCTTCATGGTTTTTCTGCTTCATCTCTGTCTGAATTCTTCCTTTCTTGCAGATCTCAGAGCCCTTGCCTGCATCTCTGTGGCAGCATGTCCTTCCTGTTGTCTGGAGTTTAAGCTGTGCCCATGGTTGGTAGAGTGGGGGCCCTGGGGTCAGGCTGTCCAGGTTGGAATCCAGCTTCTTCACTTACTGTGTGACTTGTGCATGACACTTTACTTCTCTAAGTTTCGGTTTCCTCCTTTATGAGACAGGGGAAATAATAGTGGCCCTGACTTCAGAAGGCTGTTTTACGGGGCACTGAGGCTCACATGAAATGCTTGGCAGGGTGAGAGCATGAACATTTTGTGAACAGAGACTCTGTTGGTTAAATCTCTCCCCTACACCCAGCACATGACATAGAGCAGGTTGAGGAGATCCTAGCGATCATATTCGTGAATTGTTAGCTCCTCCAAATAACAAAGGTCCCTGTAGACGCAGCAGACACAGAGCTTGCCTGCATTTGGGCTTTTCTGTGGCACTCTTTAGTGTGGGACAAGGTTTAGCTGGGCCCACAGCCAGCCCTGAAGTGGATGCTAATAATATCATTATATGCTGAATAATTAACTGTCATTTAAATATTCATATGTTGTTGGGGGCAAGGCCTTTTATCAGCATCTGGGGATGTGTCAGCAGAGGAAGGAGATGGATGTCAGCAAGGCCGACTTTGCCTGTGAAGGGCGACCCAGGGTCCAGAGAGAGTTGTTGGAGTGGCCACTAGACAGTCAGCTAATATATAACTGCAATATCCCCATGTGATAAACTGCAATTTCATAAATGCTTGATGCATATGAGCAAGCCTAAAACAATATTGGAAGCATTAATTTCATTTGACTAATGCTTATCTATATTTTATTCTGTTCCATCTGTAAAGAAGTCGCTCTTTCTTTCCTGCTAAGAGAGTGGGGCCAGAGACTAGCAGATGGGTTAGAGCAGAGGGGGCAGAGGTTCTTACCTGTTCTGGACCCGAAGCTGCAGGTACAGCCATGGGGTATGTGTGGTGGTTGTCTCTGAGCCTTGGAGCCCTGCCTGGGGTGGGATGGGGGATGGCTCTGCTTCTGGCTGTTTGGAAGATGAGCTCAGGCTCTCTACTGGAGTCAGGGTAAAGGGTGTGGGCCTCTAGGTCTTGGCCAGGTGGGCTGAAGCTGCTGTAGATTCCCCATTTGTTTCTTCTAGGGGTGGTCCTAGAGGATTCCCTGTAAGGAGATATTTGGGAAGGCAGGAACCAT
Organism: Madoqua kirkii; assembly: GCA_006408675.1. Classification (NCBI taxonomy): domain Eukaryota; kingdom Metazoa; phylum Chordata; class Mammalia; order Artiodactyla; family Bovidae; genus Madoqua; species Madoqua kirkii. The sequence goes on from SJYC01027005.1 coordinate 7,369, forward strand.
GACAAGGGAATTATCCCACTGTGGGTAAGGAAGAAGAAAGAGGAGAAAGGGGAGAAAGGAAGTTGAAGAAGATTAAAAGATTTGAGGAAGATTAAGAGGAAAAGGAAGAAGAGGAAAGATAAGAAATAGATGAGGGACCCTGAAGAACCTGGTGATAGGATGAGCTGCCTACCCTGGAAGGAAGGAGACAGCTTGGAGTGGTGATTAAGAGCAGGGGTTCTGGAACCAGACAGTCCTGGGCTTGAATTCTGGCTGTTTCTCTAATTATATACATGACTTTGGGGAAGGTACTCACTATTGACAAATCGTAACCTCCTGTTTGTAAAAATGGGAAAAATACTATTACTGAACTGGTATAACAGTTATCTATTTCTGCACAAATTCTAGCGAATTCCCACAAATGTAGTGTCTTTAAGCAATATGTTTCCCAGTTTCTGTGGGTTGGGAGTTTGGGCATGCGTTAGTTGTAACGTCTTCTGAGGGTCTCATAGGCTACAATCAATGTGTGAGTGAAATGTGCTCTCATCTGGAGGCTTGACTGGGGAAGAGTCTGCTTCCAAGCTCACTCACATTGTTGGCCAGAATTTACTTCCTTGCTGTTGTAGGACTGGAGGCCTTGACTCCTTGCTGGTTGTCTGCTGGAGGTGGCTGTCAGCTCTTGGATGTGGCCCCAGCTCCTTGTCACGTGGTCACCTACTTCATCAAGCCTTCAGGGAGATGTTCTGTCTCCAGCCTACAAAAGTAGTCTTATACAGGTCTTCCTCAACTTATGGTGGGGTTATATCCTGATAAACCCATCATAAGTTAAAAATTCCTTAAGATGAAAATGCATTTAATATACCTAACCTACTGAACATCATAGCTTAGCCTAGTCTACCTTAAACATGCTCAGAACATTTCTATTAACCTACAGTTGGGCATCTCATCACTTCATGGCAAATAGATGGGGAAATAATGGAGATAGTGACAAACTATTTTTGGGGGCTTCAAAATCACTGCAGATGGGGACTGTGGCCATGAAATTAAAAGATACTTACTCCTTGGAAGACAAGCTATGACCAACCTAGACAGCATATTAAAAAGCAGAAACATTACTTTACCAACAAAGGTCCATCTGGTCAAAACTATGGTTTTTCCAGTGGTCATGTACGGATGTGAGAGTTGGACTATAAAGAAAGCTGAGCACTGAAGAACTGATGCTTTTGAACTGTGGTGTTGGAGAAGACTCTTGAGAGTCCCTTGGACTGCAAGAAGATCCAACTAGTCAATCCTAAAGGAAATCACTCCTGAATATTCATTGGAAGGATTGATGCTGAGGCTGAAGCTGACTGACAGCTGGGCAAAGGGCTTTCCTGGTGGTGCTAGTGGTGCAGAACCCTCCTGCCAAAGCAGGAGACATAAGAAATACAGGTTTGACCCCTGGGTCAGGAAGATCCCCCTGGAGGACAGCATGCCAACCAACTCCAGTATTCTTGCCTGGAGAATCCCATGGACAGAGGAACTTGACAGGCTACTGTCCATAGGATCTCAAAGAGTTGGACGTGACTGAAGTGAATTAGCATGTATGCACAACTGGGCAAAAGCATCTAACATAAAGCCTATTTTACAGCAAAGTATTCAGTGTAGTTCACCTGCTCAGTTGTATCTGACTCTGTCACCCCATGAATCGCAGCACATCAGGCCTCCCTGTCCATCACCAACTCCCGGAGTCTACTCAAACTCATGTCTATAGAGTCAGTGATGCCATCCAGCCATCTATCCTCTGTCATCCCCTTCTCCTCCTGCCCCCAATCCCTCCCAGCATCAGGGTCTTTTCCAATGAGTCAACTCTTTGCATCAGGTGGCCAAACTATTGGAGTTTCAGCTTTAGCACCAGTCCTTCCAATGAACACCCAAGACTGCCTTGTAATTTACTGAATACTGTACTGAAAATGAAAAAGAGAATGTCAGAGTACAGATGTACGTGTATTAATTGTTTATCCTTCTGATTGTGTGGCTGACCAGAAGCTGCAGCTCACCATCACTGGCCAGCATCAAGAGAGAGTAATGCAGCACATATTGTCACCCTGGGGAAAGATCAGAATTCAAAATTTGAAGTAAAATTTCTACTGAATTTGTATTTCTTTCGTGTCTTTGTAAAGTCAAATCATCATGAGTCCAATCGTCGTGAGATGGGGACTGTCTGTATAATGTGATGTAACCATAGGAGCGACATTGCAGCATCTTTGCCATGTTCTGTCAGTTAGAAGCAAGTCACAGCTGCTCACACATATGGGAAGGGCAGTCCCTAGGAGGTGGGGGTCACCTTTGAGTCTGTCCACCGTACCTGACAGTGACTGTTCAGTGCCAGACACTGTTCTAAGTGTTCTTACTCTTTTGACTTTCTGAACAATCCCATGATGTGCTATGATTATCATTATCATGAAGAAATGGCAGCACAAGAGGTTAAGTTGCAGCTATGTATTTAGTAGCGGGTAGAGTGGGCATGTGAATCATGTACTCAGGATTCAAGCCCCAGACTCTTAGCTTCTGTGAGATCCAGTCTTGCAGGGCTGCTTGTGAAGATGTTCAGTACAAGGCCTAATAAATTTTACCTCAAAATAACTCATTGCTGGGTCGACTTCCTTTGGCAGCCTCTGCTTACACTCTGTACGCACATGGAGGTCAGATCCACAAACACTTCATATTCCCAGGATAACTCAGCCCAAGTTCCAGAGCACAGGGCACAAAATGGGGAGATGAAGAGATGCCATCTCTTTATGTGTGTTTCCTTCACCTGAAACACTCCCAGCCAAAGCTATTCATCTCTCGGGCTTCGGCTTAAAAGTTACTAATTTCCTCTTGCTGCTCTACTAAGTTACCACAAATTTAGTAGCTTCAACAACACAGATTTATTATTTTACACTCCCGGGGCTCAGAAGTCTGAGATGGGTCTTACTGTTCCATAATCAAGATGTCGGAAAGGCTGTGTTTCCTTCTAGAGGATCTAGAGAGAACCTTTTTTTATGTTTACATTTTCCAGTTTCTAGAGGCCGCCTGCATTCCTTGGCTTGTGGTCCCTCCATCCTCAAAGCCAGTTAGTCTTTCTCATATTCCATCACTGTGACATTGACTCTTCTTCTGCCTCTTGATTCCACTTTTAAGGATCCTTGTGAATATACCAGTCTCTCCCAAATAATATATAATAATATCCCTACTTTAAAGTCAGCTGACTTACGAAATTATTTCCATCTGCAACCAAAGTTCCCAATTTACCGTATAACATAGTCACAATTTCAGGGGTACCAACATTGTTATGGACTGAACACTATAACAATGGAGGGGGCCATGTCACCACCCCCTCCAATTTGTATGTTAGCTTCCATTTCCCTGCGCCTCTGTGTGATGGTATTCAGAGTACATTCAGAGGTGGGGCCTTTTAAAAATTGTATTTATTTATTTGTTGGTGGCTGTACTATGGCTTTGCTGCTGTGTGCAAGCAAGCTTTCTGTGGCTGTGCTGAGAAAGGCTACTCTCTAGTTGCAGAGCATGGGCTTCTCATTGCGGTAGCTTCTCTTGTTGCAGAGCATGGGCGCTTGGGTGAGTGGGCTCAGTAATCATGGTGCAGGGCTCAGATGCCCCATACCAGGGGTCGAATCCATGTCCCCTGCTTTGGCAAGTGGATTCTTGACCATTGGGCCAATAGGAAAGTTGAAGTTGGAGCCTTTGAGAGGTAGTTACTATTAGATAAGGTCAGCAGGGTGGAGCCCTCATGAATGGGATTTGTATCCTTATAGAAAAGACCCTGGGGAGCTCCCTTGGCCCTTCTGCCAAGTAAGACACAGTGACATCACAGCGGTCTACAAAGCAGAAAGTGGGTTCTCATCAGACCCTGACTCTGCCAGACCTTGACCTTAGACTTCCTAGCCTCCAGAACTGAGAAATATATTTTTGTTGTATAAGCCACTCAGTTTATGATAGCTTATAATCTGTGGCAGTCCTCTTCTGCTCACTACACTTCCATGGGGATCTGGGTTTGGGTGCTGTGTCTGGTGTTCCTGTGACATCCTTCTCCATCACCTCCCATAGCTTTCTTCCAAGTCAAACGCACCTGTCCTTAGGGGCCAGGAGATAATGTAAAGGAATTCTCTGAGTATAAGATAATTAGGTGTGATGGCAAAGTAAAACCAGTTTCTAGTTGAAGAAAAATATTTTTTAAAGTCTACTGGATTTGTTACAAGGCTGCTTCTGTTTTATGTTCTCAGAGCAGAGTTTGAACCCACACTCCCTGCACTGGAAGGTGAAGTCTCAACCACTGAGCCACCAGGGAAGTCCCCCGTTGAGAAACTTTAAAACACGGTGCTGCCCACATAAAACCTTCAGCCTGCAGACTGCCAGTGTGCTCTTTGGGGTCCTGTTTGACAGTGAACACCCCGTGATCAGACCTGGGTTGCAGGGAGGCTAGCAGTGCAGTGAAAGGAGAGGGATGGCCCTGGGCAGCTCCATCAGGAAAGGTGCTCCTTCCTCTGTGCTGAAGCAGCCTCTCCTGGCTGGGGTACGCACCCACCCTGGGCTCCCAGGTGAGTGAGTGCACAGGAGGCGACTTGCACGCTGTCCATGGTCCTGTCCCCAGAGCTTCATAGAGTGCGTGACCCATAGTACAAATGTGGACTAGATATTTGTTAAATCTGTAATTGAATGAAATCCACTGCCTTCTCACTTACTCGATCCCTCATTCAGGGATATGTGACCTCGTTCCAAACAGCTCAGCTTCTCTTGACAGGCACCGGCCGTGGCCAGAGGCACCATGCGTGTGTCTGTGCGCGCAAGCATCAATCACATGCGTCCGTGACTTGGACCTAAGGTCTTTTCACCTTTGTGGGAAATCACCATGGCCTGTGACCAAAAGGCCAGGGCCAGGGGCTGGCACATAGAGAGGGCTCCAGCCTGCCCTTGCTGCTGTCCCAGCTGCTCCCTTCTTGCTCTCTCTCCCCCATCTCCTCACGTTCGAGATTCCCCGGAGGTCGGGCCTGGTGTAATTACAGGGTATCTGCTGCCTCCCTATAAATCTAATAGACTTTTTGGCCTTGTCAGATTAAAACTTACCTATCAACCCGCCGCAGTCCTCTACATCTCCCTAAATCTGTACTTGGGAGAGAATTTATGGCCAGGAATTGCATTTTGCAAAATGATTAAAGTTGCCAAACAGCCATAAAAAGTTGCAGGAGGAGATATGGTTTTTTTGAAAGTCTGCTTAATTTATAAGGGGTGGAAGGTTTATTGTCATTTAGAGTCCACAGCGAGGCAGCGATGGAGCGTTCCGCGGCAGCTGTGCACAGCTGCTCTCGCTTTATGCCTTTTACATGTTTTTAAATTGCCCTGTTTGAATCTGGCCTTCTGCAGCAGCAGAAACGCCCCGGTGGCCCTGTTTGCAGGAGGGAGGCTGGCCCCCCTGCCCTCTGATGCTTAGCTCCACTCATCCCCACTCCCCATCACCCCATCTTGGCTCACTTTCCAGAAGCATTGCTAGCTGATCTTGCTTGATCCCATCCCACAGTCCTCCACTGCCCTCCTCCTCGCCAAACATTAACAAATACTCACGTGTGTAAAGGCTTTTAAGTTTACAGGCGAATTCACGTGTAGTATCTTAGTACTTATCACTCCAGGTTAAATGATTAAACGAGATAAAGCACATAAAGCTTTAAACACATTGCTGCTACCTAGAAAGCTAATAAATAGAATTAGGGCTTCCATTTACCGACCACTTACCACTTGCCAGGACCTCTGCTCCGAGTTTCACATGCATTAATTCATATAATCTCTCCTGCCACCTCATGAGGTAGCTGTGAGTTGTGTCTATGTTTAGGAAGCCTAAAGAACGACGCCAAGGTCATGCAGTGAGTGCTGAGTGCATCTTCACTATTATCTTTAATTCTGTTTGGGCAGGACACTTACCTATTTTTGCTCCCCACTTGGCACAGAGTAGGTCCTCAATAAAAGCAGCAGAGTATAAGCATATGTGTGTCAGAGTGTTCTTCTTGCCAGTCTGATCCTTCTGGCCATGAACACGAAGATCAGAGTTTGTTCATAGTATGTCTGACCTTAGCACCAAGCCCAGTGCTAGGCACATGTAGGGGTTCTTCACATATTTGAAAAATGATGGAATAAGTCTAATCCTTACCACAGCCCCATCAGGAAGGTAATAGGAGTTCCATCTTGCAGAGGAAGATTGGAAGCTGAGAAGGAGTTTGACACCTACTCAAATCACACTGATAGTGGCAGAGCCAGAGTTTCAGATTCCAAGTCTGGCAGTTTTTTGTTTTGTTTTGTTTTTTTAACCACAGCCCAGCTGCCCACCTACTAGGCATCTGGGGTAGATTCAGAAAATTTTCATCTTCCTCATTATCATATCTAGTATTTATTAAAAACCCATGACTCACCAGCTATAGATACCATGTGCCAAATAATCCTCCCAACATGCTAGTAAAATGTAGTTTGTTTCTCCAGTTTTATAAATGTGGAAACTGAGGCGCAAAGAGATTGATCAGCAGTTGGCTGAGCTGAAACTTCAGCCCGGGTGTGTGTGTTTGTGTTTGTGTGTGTGTGTATATGTGTGATTCTGGAGGTGGATGATGACGGCATAGGATGATCATGACTCTACTGAGGGAAGATCTTCAAATCCAGTCTGGTAGGGGGCAGGGGAGGCTTCCTAGAGGAGGGGACTTCTAAGATGACATTTGGACAATGAGTGGGGATTTGCCAGGTAGGCCATGGAGAGTTGCGTTTCAGGCAGAGGGACAGCAGGGAGGCAGAAAAGGGCAAGGCTGGAAGGAGGACATGAAGTTTTAGATGGGCCAGTCCTGAATTCCTTCCAGCCTCAGACACGGTTCAGTCCATTATTCCCTTCCCTGGTTTGCAGAGATGTTCATGGTGCAGAAGGGGCTGGTAGGCTGTGTGCTAGATGCTCACCAAGATCACCATCAGCTTCACTTACATTCTCTCCTCTCTGTCTCAGGGTCAAGCCCACTTCCCTCCTCTGAGAATCAGGGAAGTGGGGATCTGCCTACTGGCCTATGATGGGTACTAGGGTCCCACTTGGATCTGGTCCAGTTTCTCTCAAACTTACCTCTGTCACTCCATCTACCTTCTACAGTTTCTTCCCTTCCTTCCCACAACTTGAGCAGGGAGGTGAAGGAGTCTCCTCTTCTGCTTTCCTTGCCTGTCAAATGTACCCAGATTTGGAGCCCAAAGACTTCTCCAGGCTTTTCACTCATTCATTTAACAGATAACTTTGAGTACCTACTGTGGTTTGGGCACTGTTCTAGGGACCAGGAACATAGCAATGAACACAGAAGAACAGGCCTTTATCTTCCTGGAAGGTACCATGATCCAATGGATAAACAATGGATAAACAGAGGGTGACATGTACCTTGCTGGGCTCCCCAGGTGGTGCTAGTGGTAAAGAACCCACCTGCCAGTGCAGGAGACATAAAAGACATGGGTTTGATCCCTGGGTTGGGAAGATTCCCTGGAGGAGGGCACAACAACCCACTCCAGTATTCTTGCCTGGAGAATCCCATGGAGTGAGGAGCTTGGCAGGCTATAGCCCGTAGGGTCACAAAGAGTTGGACTTGACTGACATGACTTAGCGCACACGTGTGCCTTGATATGCACATGAAAGCAAGTTGATACGACTGGAAGTGAGTGAGGGCAGGGGGTGTATATGTGTGTGTGTACTGCTTTGTCAGCATATAGGGACTTTTGAACCAAGACGTGAATGAGAAGATGCCAGCAGAAGGAAGATCTGAAGGAAGAATACCGCACACCACGGGAAGAGGAAGTGGCAAGGCCCAGTGGAGGAATGCCCAGCTCAAGGAACAGAAGTGAGGCTGGGGCTTAGAGAGTGAGGGTGGAGTGGTGGATGCCTAGGGAGAGTGGGCAAGGATTGGGTCATGCCAAGGCTTGCAGGCCATGGCTAGACTTTAGATTTTTACCCAAAGTGCAATGGGAAGCTCTTAGAGGGTTGGGTTGAGGGACAACATGATCCCATTTCTATCTGCCAAGGTTCACTCTCCCTTCAGTGTTGAGAACAGAGAGTAGATGCTCAAGACAGCCTGGAATCTAGCCCACCCCAAACTCTTCTCCAGATACACTATACACTGTGTGCTTCTAGGTCTTTGCACCTGCCAATCCGTCAGCCGAGAACGTCTTTCCCTTTACTTCTATAGTCTTCTGATTCACTCTTTGGGATTAAGCTCCCGTGCTCCCTCCCTAGGATTCCATCTCCCTTCCTTCCAGGCAAGGTGAGTTCAGATTCTCTTTGCCTTCCCTCACTTCCTGCCATGAGCAAACACCATGAAGTCTGCTTCTGGGTCCCTCCTCTGTCTGGACGAGGAGGTCCTCAAGTGCCAGGACTATGGCTTTTAGCTCTGAGAGCTGGGACCCTGCACTCAGCCAGCCCGGGATGGTTGCCTGACAGACGCTTTCTGAGTGACAAGAACTCCTCAAGCATCCTCATCATTGAGAAAAGCACTAGATGAGCAAGCACCCTTTGTTTGAACAGATAATAAGAAGATAAGTACGGCAACGTACTACTTACCATAACAGTCATGGTAAATCTATACTTACTAGAAGTTTTGACATCTGGAGGTTAAATCTCTAAGTATTTACTAAAAGCAGCAATAGTTTGTGATCATCAACATGTGAATAGCTCTTTCTCTCAAGGACTGTTCCTTTATTACCTTGAGACCATGAATGCTTGTTCAAGAATACATTAAAAAAAATACTTGTAAATACTTGTGACTGAAAGAAGACATTTGTTAGAATACTACCAGTAAATACTTGCTTGTAAACCCATGTTTGTCACGCAACACGGTATAGACTGCCTGATTTGGTTCTAATTAACCTATGTATGTAGAAGAACTGTGAAGTGAAGTGAAGTGAAGTTGCTCAGTCGTGTCCAACTCTTTGCGACCCCATGGACTGTAGCCTACCAGGCTCCTCCGTCCATGGGATTTTCCAGGCAAGAGTACTGGAGTGGGCTGCCATTTCCTTCTCCAGGGAACTTACCAACCCAGGGATCGAACCCGGGTCTCCTGCATTGTAGGCAGATGCTTTACCATCTGAGCCACAAGGGAAGAACTGTGTGTTTCCTTATTAAGCTCAGTTCAGTTCAGTTCAGTTGCTCAGTCATGTCCGACTCTTTGTGACCCCATGAATCTCAGCATGCCAGGCCTTCCTGTCCATCACCAACTCCCAGATTTCAAGGCTGTTTCCTCTGAACACCCTCCACCAAACTCAGCCACATCTTCCTGCACCATGTGGAGAGTGCAGGCTGGGCTGATCCTGTGTAGCCCGTAGGGTCACAAAGAGTTGGACTTGACTGACATGACTTAGCGCACACGTGTGCCTTGATATGCACATGAAAGCAAGTTGATACGACTGGAAGTGAGTGAGGGCAGGGGGTGTATATGTGTGTGTGTACTGCTTTGTCAGCATATAGGGACTTTTGAACCAAGACGTGAATGAGAAGATGCCAGCAGAAGGAAGATCTGAAGGAAGAATACCGCACACCACGGGAAGAGGAAGTGGCAAGGCCCAGTGGAGGAATGCCCAGCTCAAGGAACAGAAGTGAGGCTGGGGCTTAGAGAGTGAGGGTGGAGTGGTGGATGACCTAGGGAGAGTGGGCAAGGATTGGGTCATGCCAAGGCTTGCAGGCCATGGCTAGACTTTAGATTTTTACCCAAAGTGCAATGGGAAGCTCTTAGAGGGTTGGGTTGAGGGACAACATGATCCCATTTCTATCTGCCAAGGTTCACTCTCCCTTCAGTGTTGAGAACAGAGAGTAGATGCTCAAGACAGCCTGGAATCTAGCCCACCCCAAACTCTTCTCCAGATACACTATACACTGTGTGCTTCTAGGTCTTTGCACCTGCCAATCCGTCAGCCGAGAACGTCTTTCCCTTTACTTCTATAGTCTTCTGATTCACTCTTTGGGATTAAGCTCCCGTGCTCCCTCCCTAGGATTCCATCTCCCTTCCTTCCAGGCAAGGTGAGTTCAGATTCTCTTTGCCTTCCCCCACTTCCTGCCATGAGCAAACACCGTGAAGTCTGCTTCTGGGTCCCTCCTCTGTCTGGACGAGGAGGTCCTCAAGTGCCAGGACTATGGCTTTTAGCTCTGAGAGCTGGGACCCTGCACTCAGCCAGCCCGGGATGGTTGCCTGACAGACGCTTTCTGAGTGACAAGAACTCCTCAAGCATCCTCATCATTGAGAAAAGCACTAGATGAGCAAGCACCCTTTGTTTGAACAGATAATAAGAAGATAAGTACGGCAACGTACTACTTACCATAACAGTCATGGTAAATCTATACTTACTAGAAGTTTTGACATCTGGAGGTTAAATCTCTAAGTATTTACTAAAAGCAGCAATAGTTTGTGATCATCAACATGTGAATAGCTCTTTCTCTCAAGGACTGTTCCTTTATTACCTTGAGACCATGAATGCTTGTTCAAGAATACATTAAAAAAAATACTTGTAAATACTTGTGACTGAAAGAAGACATTTGTTAGAATACTACCAGTAAATACTTGCTTGTAAACCCATGTTTGTCACGCAACACGGTATAGACTGCCTGATTTGGTTCTAATTAACCTATGTATGTAGAAGAACTGTGAAGTGAAGTGAAGTGAAGTCGCTCAGTCGTGTCCAACTCTTTGCGACCCCATGGACTGTAGCCTACCAGGCTCCTCCGTCCATGGGATTTTCCAGGCAAGAGTACTGGAGTGGGCTGCCATTTCCTTCTCCAGGGAACTTACCAACCCAGGGATCGAACCCGGGTCTCCTGCATTGTAGGCAGATGCTTTACCATCTGAGCCACAAGGGAAGAACTGTGTGTTTCCTTATTAAGCTCAGTTCAGTTCAGTTCAGTTGCTCAGTCATGTCCGACTCTTTGTGACCCCATGAATCTCAGCATGCCAGGCCTCCCTGTCCATCACCAACTCCCAGATTTCAAGGCTGTTTCCTCTGAACACCCTCCACCAAACTCAGCCACATCTTCCTGCACCATGTGGAGAGTGCAGGCTGGGCTGATCCTGTGGGTTCCCAGCAGGGGGCATCTAGCTCTCCTCCTCCCCCCTCCAGCCCATCTGGGCACTGAGCAGCCTGCACACTCACAATCTCCAGGAAGTGCCCACAGAGGGTGGTCCCGTGGGCATGGTGCACTGGATAATGGGCACAAGGCCTGGCAGCTTCAGGGTAGATGCTAGAAACCATGTCTCACATCTGTGTACTTGGTGACTGTGATGCCCAGCTTTTTGAGATGTGGGGAAACAGTTGGATAACTGAAACATGCAGTTGTCACTCAACTAATGGGTAAAGATTCTAAGCCCCTGGACAAGTTATTTAGCTGCTTGAGCCTCGGTTTTCTCATCTGTGAAATGGGGACCATAACATATGTAGGGCAGCTTGCCAAAGCTCTGTGGCCCTATTGGATTGCCAGCTGCCTTCATCCTAACTTGGCTTTGACCCTTGTTTCACTCCTCCAGGTAGAAGGTGTCCTGGCAGGTGGTTCCATGTGATGGGGTCTCAGATGGTGACCTTTCTTAGAGGATGATGTTAAATTTTATTACTCTTGTAATAGTCACTAGGCACCTACTATGTGCAAATACTGTGCTGGACACTGAGAATAGATAGATACAGCAGAAAAAAGACACACAAATCCCCACTCTCATGGAGCCTGCATTCTAGGGGGAAAAACATGGAAGTTTCCGAGCAGCTGGGGTTTGTGAGGTGGCGGAAGTCCACTTCTAGACTGATAGGCTTTAGATGCCATTCCTGAAAGTCGCCACCCATTTTTAAGTCTGATCCTGCAACACCCACCTTCTGAGTCTGTGGGAGAATTAATGCAGATAATGTCTGGTGTAGTACCAGGTGCATTCTGGATGCTCTGTAGGTTGGAGACACCTTTCTTTCTCCAGACACAGATCTCTCTGTGGGCCCCTTCCTGTGTCTCCCTCTTTGCACGGATTTTTAGGCAAAACAGTATATGAGGGATGCTTTTTGGTTCAAGGCTGAAGATGAGCCATTAAAAAAAAACTTTTTCGGAGCGGTTTTAGGTTCAGAGAAAAATTAAGAGGAAGGTACAGAGATTTCCCACACACCTCGCTCCCACACAAGCATGGCCTCTCCCACTGTCAACATACGCCCGCTCCTCGAGTGGCACCTTTTTATTTAACAACCAATGAACCTGTACAGACGCATCATAGTCACTGAAGGTCCATAATTCTCATTAGGTTTCACTCTTGCTGTTTACATTCTATAAAGTGAAAATGAAGTTGCTCAGTCGTGTCCAACTCTTTGCTACCCTACAGACTGTAGCCTGCCAGGCTCTTCTGTCCATGGGATTCTCCAGGCAAGAATACTGGAGTGGGTTGCCATGCCCTCCTCCAGGGGATCTTCCTGACCCAGAGATTGAACTCAGGTCTCCTGCACTGCAGGCAGACTCTTAGCCACTGGGGTTTGGAAGAATGTATGATGACCAACCTAGATAGCATATTGAAAAGCAGAGACATTACTTTGCCAACAAAGGTCCCTCTAATCAAGGCTATGGTTTTTCCTGTGATCATGTATGGATGTGAGAGTTGGACTGTGAAGAAGGCTGAGCACCGAAGAATTGATGCTTTTGAAGTGTGGTGTTGGAGAAGACTCTTGAGAGTCCCTTGGACTGCAAGGAGATCCAACTAGTCCATTCTGAAGGAGATCAACCCTGGGATTTCTTTGGAGGGAATGATGCTGAAGCTGAAACTCCAGTGCTTTGGCCACCTCATGTGAAGAGTTGACATTGGAAAAGACTTTGATGCTGAGAGGGATTGGTGGCTGGATGGCATCACTGACTCGATCGATGTAAATCTGAGTGAACTCCGGGAGATGGTAATGAACACGGAGGCCTTGCGTGCTGCAATTCATGGGGTCGCAAAGAGTTGGACACAACTGAGCGACTGAACTGAACTGAACTGATGATGACCTATGGTCTTCCCATGTGGCTAATGGTAATGAACCCACCTGTCAGTGCAGGAGATATGAGACTCAGGTTTGATCCCTGGCTCAGGAAGATCAGCTGGATGAGAGCATGGCAATATTAGAGTGGGCTCTAACATTCCTGCCTGGAGAATCCCATGGACAGAGAAGGAGCCTGGTGAGCTATGGTCCATAGGGTCGCAAAGGATTAGACATGACTGCAGCGATTTAGCATGCGTGCATGCGTGATGACCTATATCCATCATTATAGGATCATACAGAGCATTGTCCTGCCTTAAAACTTGCCTGTAGGTGAGCTACTTCTTTAGCTTCAGGGAGGCAGTGTAGGAGGAGGATGGGAAATACATGGAGCCCTTGGAGTCAGGGGACAGCAAGTCTATACCTCCGTCCTGGCTGCCAACCCTGAAGTGGAGGGAGGCAGGGCCAGTTTGGAGTCTCCTTAACACTTGCGCCAGGAGGAAGATACGTAAAGACGAGAGTGAGGGAACACAACCAGACAGCAAGAAATAGCAAAATCACTGATACCATTTCACAAAGTCCCACCAAAGAGCCATGGCATCTCGTGTAGTCCAGCCAAGCGGTTGTCCTGGAACCCACGAGACCCTAGCTAGAAGCCCCCAGCCAGCCAAGTGGAGGATAGCATTGTTGTCCATCGTAAAAATCAATGGTTCCTTTGCTAAGTGGTCAATATTTATTTGGCTTTAGCATTGTTTAATTCAATGCATCAATTAAAGATAGTGTAATGTCTGCTCTGGTCTGCAGCCCCGGCTTCTGTGTGTCGTTACCTCATCTGTTTGAGATCACTCACGTCCTTACGTCTCTGGTCCTTTGTCCTCTTGCATAACTCAAGGACAGGAGTAATTGACGTGAAACTTTAAAAAATTAATTTCGCTGCATATGCCACTGAGGGGGAGCACGCGTCCTCCCAGCCATTTATAATGTCACGGTGATTGGTCCTGACAAAACAATACCTTAAAAACTCACCAAAGTAAATTATGGCCCCAGCAAATGGCTGCTCCGCGGCAGGGCCGGAGGCTTGGAGGGGAGCCAGGCAAAAACAAAGTAATGTGCTTTTGATATTAATAACAGAGATGATATTGATCTGCAAGCTAGTGTCACTTTTCCACTCTGGCGAGGAGATTGCTCCCGGCATTTAGTCCACTGAAAGCCACTTTCCATGCAGGCCATTTAATTTTGTGAGTCTTTAATTATGTGAAATGGAGTCTAGTTAAAGGGCCAGGTCCCAGTTTTGCCGGGCGGAGACGTGGGCTGTGATTCAGGAAGCTGTCAGAAATGAATATAACTCAATTCTTAGATCTGCAAATGCAGTTGTCTTTCTAAATGTTTATTTCATCCCTGCACTTCTCTGGCCTGGTGCCACCGTGCATCAGGACAGACACAGCCTCTGATTACAGGACCACATTTTTCAAAGGACCTGAAGTTAATGGGCCTGTTTTCTGCATAATAAAAGTCATAACTCACAGGGGCCGCCAACGCCTCTCTCCTGAAAGAGGGCCTTTACGGACTGCGTGGAAGGGCTGCACAGCCCTGCCAAGCAAGCCCCGAGTCCTGTACCTGGCCTGATTTTGAATGTTTGGTCTCTGGATGGAGCTGCGATGGACCACAAGTCAGACTACAGGCCGGTGTGTGGGTCAGATTATGTATCAGATGGTGCATAAATCTGTGAGACATGTTGAGCAGAAATCCACCTATCAGATCAGAGAAGGCCATGACGGCTGCTTTAGGATTTAGGAACTATGTCACCACAGCTCTATGCCTTGTGTTTATATGTTACGCTTCCTCTGGTTAAGTTAGGTCAAGTCTCTTTCTGTGTTTCTTTTACATACGCAGAGTTCTCTCTTTGTATGGCCATCTGCTCCTCTAAAGCCATCCTTTCATATATGCATATACGTTCAGGCATGCTCACACACACACACACACACACACACACACACACACTCTGTCTCAGAGCTTCAGAATCTCTCCTGGATTCTGCTTTACAATTAAGAAGTATCAGTGGAGAAGAGCGGTCTCATATCCAGAACTCAGCTCCCCAATAGCCCCATCTTTCCAGAACATTGTCAAGGATCAGGAGCTCAGAGAAGCTGAACCAAAAGAAAAAACACCACACTTGACTCACAGGAGGATGCATCAGGGCCTTGCTCACAGCTCCTTTCTCTTACTTTGCAAGTAGTTTTGATGATCCTTATGCTTATTTGTCCAGCCTACATGGGATTTAGAAGTAGGAAGAGGAGGGAGAGAGAGAAGCTTCTAGAAGCAAAAGCGCCCAGAGCAATAGAAAATCACAGCTGAAAGCAAAGGGAGAGAGAAAAACCTGAAAAGCAAACAAAAAAAAACAACTCAACACAGTGAGATATTTAAAAGTGAATTCTGTAGCATAAAGAGGGGAAGAGGTGGATGCTCATATGTATTTAGGAAATGCTGGGTTAAATGAAACCAGACAGGTTCCTTGGTTGTAGATTTCAGTGGCCATAATATGCTAATATGCATGGTGCATCCCTAGAGGCCATGGGATAGAATCCAATTTTTCCCAAACTTATTTACCCCTGAATATCTTTTTCTCCCCTAACCCCTATCTCAGAGAATTCTGAGTGGTTAGTATTCAACACGCCGGGATGTACTGACACAAGATTTATTGTCCTGTGACCAGAGTGGATGCCATCTGGGTCGTTTTTGGTGCTTAGTAGCCACTGATTCTCCTTGCAGAACCAGCCACTTGGAAATCCCTCTCTCCTCCGTTTATCAGTCCATGTGGCTTTGTTGGTGTCTATTCCTGAAGCCCAGAGATGGGCCCATAACCCATTCTAAGCCACTCGTGACGTTGCATCTTCCTGGCCACCACGACTGGTTTGAGGACAGGCACAGGGCCTGATCAGAGCTATTGAGACACTATGGGACTTTGCAGGGAATTCTGGACAAGAGACAACTGGACTCAAAGGCAGAGCATGTGAGCTTTAGAGCTGTGATAGCCCTTTTTCACGCCACCACCACCTGGAGCCCAGAAAGGAGTCAACACAGAAGAGATCAGGGCCAACAGCCTGTCTTTTGAAAAGATCGGGGGCTTCCCTCATGGCTCAGCTGGTGAAGAATCCACCTGCAATGTGGGAGGCCTGGATTCGATCCCTGGGTTGGGAAGATCCCCTGGAGAAGGAAAACACTACCCACTCCAGTATTCTGGCCTGGAAAATTCCATGGACTACATGGGGTTGCAAAGAGTCAGACACGACTGAGTGACTTTCACTTTTTGAAAAGATGAGTCTAGGTGCTGTGCAGAAGGGGGGATTAGAAGAGGACTCCAGCCTGGAGACCCGTGAGCAAGCAGACGTCGCAAAGAGGTGAGAGTTGCCTGAGTTAGACTGAAGATAGTAGAGGGGATTAAGGCTATTGAGGAGGTAATACTGACTGGAGAGTGATTGCTGGGGATGAAGAACAGATGGTTCCCAGACTTCTGGCTTGTAAAACTGGATGAGTTGCAGGAAAGGGAACTCCTTCCAGGGCCAAAGAGCAGGGTCTTGTCTAACACCTGGAAATGAGGAGACACACGTGCTGACAAAGCAAGAGACTGTAATTGGGAAGAGGTGCCCCGGTGCAGAGCAGCAGGGTGAGGGAGCCCAGGAGAACTGCTCTGCCACCTGGCTTGCAGTCTTGGGTTTTAAGGTGATGGGATTAATTTCCGGATTGTCTCTGGCTCCGGGTCCTTCCTGGTGGCACACACATCTCTCAGGCAAAATTGATTTCAACAAGGATTCCAGGAGAACATATGGACTGGTGTCTCCTGTCTCTTTTTGACCTTTCCCTAATTCTTCTGGTTGGTGGTAGCTTATTAGTTCCACATTCTTTACCAGGACCTCCTATTGTAAGATAACTCATGCGAGTGGTTACCTTCAGGTCTGGCCAGAGTGGACGATTTTGGTCAGCGATTCCCCTAACAGATGGATGATTGTGATCTCTGAAAGAGGACCAATTTGTTTAGGTGGAATAGGGTGAGAGGAAGATCATGGATTCATTTTGGTTATATTGGATCTCATGGGTGGTTGAGAAATCTAAGTGGAAATGTTGAGTAGGAAACTGCCTGTAAGGTCAGAGGGCAGTCTTAGGTTGGAGATATATAATGGGGAGACATTGGCTTGGAGGGTAATAAGTGCCCATAGCAATGTTACCTAAACCTAAAATGTCAATGGAAACTGGAAAGGCATCCTCAGAGAGGTCAAAAGAAAAGAATGTTTGAGGAAGGAAGGAACAGTCAATTTGCTAAGATGTCAAGTAAAAAGATGAGAAGTTGCCCTATGGGTTTAGAGAGGAGACCCTTAGTATCTTTAGCCAGAGCTGTTTGGGTGGAGTAAAGCAAAAATAGGCTGAGATGGTTGGATGGCATCACTGACTCAGTGGGCATGAGTTTGAGTAAACTCAGGGAGTTGGTGATGGACAGAGAGGCCTGGCGTGCTGCAGTCCATGGGATCTCAAAGAGTCGGACACTGAACTGAAGGCAAAGAGATCAGATTAGTGGGTGGAGGAGTGAATGGAGGTGAGGAAATAATCAGCATAGCAGGAGCAATAATAAACTCCAGTAGGATATAAACACCTACCAAGGGCAGGCTCTTTCTAAATGCTCTACATTTAATCCTCACAACAACTCTTTGAAGTGTGCAGTTATTTCCATTTTATAGGACAGAAAACTGAGGCTCAGAGAGATTAGGTAGTTTTCCTGAGGTCACACAGCTGGCAAGGAGTGGAGTAAAGTCGTTCAATCGTGTCCAACTCTTTTTGACCCCTTGGACTGTAGCCTGCCAGGCTCCTCTGTCCATGGGATTTTCCAGGCAAGAATATTGGAGCAGGTTGCCATTTCCTTCTCCAGAGGATCTTCCTGACCCAGGGACTGAACCTGGGTCTCCCACACTGCACACAGACTCTTTACCATCTGAGCCACCAGGGATGCCCTGGCCTGGAGTGGAACCAGAATTCAAACCTAAGTCTGGCTCTAGTGCCCATATTCCTAACCACTAACTTACACTGAGGAATACATAAAGACAACTCTTTCAAGCAGTTTGGCTTTGAAGGCAGGGAGCAATATAGACCTGTAACTAGAGGAAGACATGTAGCCAAGAATTAATGCTTTTGAACTATGATGCTGGAGAAGACTCTTGAGAGTTCCTTGGACAGCAAGGAGATAAAACCGGTCAATCCTAAAGGAAATCAACTCTAAATATTCATTGGAAGCACTGATGCTAAAGCTCCAACATTTTGGCCCCCTGATGCAAAGAGCTGACTCATTGAAAAAGGCCCTGATGCTGGGAAAGATTGAGGGCAGGAGGAGAAGGGGGCAACAGAAGATAAGATGGTTGGATGGCATCACCAACTCCACAAACATGAGTTTGAGCAAACTCTGGGACATAGTGAAGGACCCGGAAGACTGGAGTGCTACAGTCCATGGGCTCTCAAAGAGTTGGACACCACTGAGCAACTGAACAACAATGTAGCCAATGAAGGGTTTATCCAACGGAGAGACTTAAACTTTAAATGTCATAGAAACACTCTTTTCATTCTCTTAAGAGGAAGTACCTGGGGACTTCCCTGTGGTCCAGTGTTTAAGAATCTGTCTTCCAATGCAAGAGATGTAGGTTTGATCCCTGGTCTGGGAACTAAGATCCCATATGAGTGTGTGTGTGTAGTCACTAAGTTGTATCCAACTCTTTTGCAATCTCATGGACTGTAGCCCACCAGGCTCCTCTGTCCATGGGATTTTCCAGAAAGAATACTGGAGTGGGTTGCTATTTCCCCTCTCCAGGGGATCTTTCCGACCCAAGGATTGAACTCACAACTCCTGTCTTGTAGCAGATTCTTTACTCTGAAGCCAGCAGGGAAGATACTGAGATCCCACATGCCTTGGGGCAACTAAACCCACAGGCCACAACTAGAAAAGCCAGCACGTTGCAACTAGAGAGAGCCTGCAGTGAAGACCCAGGTCAGCCAAAGAGGGGAAAAAAGAGGAAGTCCATGCATACAGAAGACGGAGGAGGAATAACAAAGTGGAACTCCTGAGAAGGTGAGAGAGGAGGGGCTCCAAAACATAGGAGGAGGTAGGAGGAAAGACCCCTCCTCTAGCATCTGAGAGGGGGAGAGAACGGGTACCATGAAGATAGGTTTGTAGGTGAAGTTTGTTTTTGATGACTTCCATCCCCTCAGTGAAAGGAGAGACGAGGTCATCTGATGGGAGTGGGAAAGAGGAAAGTGACTCAGAGCTTTGAGGAGACTGGGAAAAGTCTGAATAGTCATAGAAAGCAGAAGAGGAAGTTGATGGAGAAAGGCTGACGAGGCACGGAAAGTGGGTGATGGTGAATCTGTAGGTTTGCGTGTGGCACAGAGAGAGCAGAGAGTGGGGTTCATCTGAGACTGGGGTTTTGATGAACAGGTAAAGAAAAGGTAATGAGGAGGAGAGTTTCAGGGTACTGGCAAGAGTGTCCAAAAATGATGAAAGGTATGGAATCTGTGGGCTTCCCTGGTGGCTCAGTGGTAAAGAATCCACCTGCCAATGCAGGAGATGCAGGTACGATCCTTTGGTTAGGAAGATGCTCTGGGGAAGAAATGACAACCCACTTCAATATTCTTGCCTGGGAAATCCCATGGACAGAGGAGCCTGGCGGGTTACAGTCCAAGGGGTCGCAAAGAGTCAGGCACAACCTAGTGACTAAACAACAACAATAACAACATGGGATCCATGCTAGATAAAGGAGGAAGTGGAGAAAGAGAGGGCTGACAGATGGGGAGAGAGTTAAAGAGGCTGATGGACCTGAGGTCTTGGTGAAGTTAAAGAAGGACCTTAGTGAAACTGGCAAAGAAGGAGAAGAAATTATAATCAGAGAATGGGTGCTTGAATCAGTGATGCTGGAGGGGGAACAATTTGGGGTAACAACCCTATGAAGTAGCAGCCATTATTCCCATACCATTATTCCCACTTTACAGATGAGAAAACTGAGGCACTGAAAGGTGAAGTTCTTGTCTTGGCTATGCTGGGTCTTTGTTGCTGTGAGGGCTTTCTCTAGTTGCGGCAAGTGGGGGCTACTCCCTGCAGAGCACAGGCTTCTCCCTGTGGTGGCTTCTCTTACTGCGGAGCAAGGCCTCTAGGGGCACGGGCATCAGTAGTTGTAGCACTTGGGCTCAGTAGTTGTGGTGCATGGGCTTAGTTGCTCCATGCCATGTGGGATCTTCCTGGCCCAGGGATCGAACTGGTGTCCCCTGCACTGACGGGGTCGGGGGGGGTGGGGTGGGCGGTGTGTGGTTCTTAACCACTGAGCGAAGAATTTAATAATACACTAGCAAATACTTTGGAGAAGGCAAATGGTGGGCTGCCGTCTATGGGGGTCACACAGGGTTTGACACGACTGAAGCGACTTAGCAGCAGCAGCAGCAGCAGCAAATACTTACGTGGTATTTACTGTGTGCTGGGAATTGTTCTAAGTGTTGCACACAAATTCATTCACTGACTCCTCACAACAATCCTGGAAGATGGACACCAGTATCACCCCAGTTTCACACATGTGGAAATCGACCACCATGAAGTTGGGACACTGCTAATGAGTGGCAGAGCTGAAATCTGAACCCCAGTGGTCTGGCTTCAGATCAAGGCTTGTTGACCATAGCACATGCTTACCCTCTGTTTCTGAAACTTGTTGCCAGGGACAGAAAGCCAGATCCAGCAGCTTCAGCTAAAAGTGATTTATTGGCTCAGTGACCTGGTGGTTCAGTGTGGGGCCTGGTCAGATTCCAGAAATTCTGAGTGGTGTCAATAGGATGGCGATTCATTCATTCTCTCAGCCCCTCTGTTCAGCTTCCACCTGTGAGTCAGCTGTGCCTACTTTCTGGGCCAAGCAGACCAAGTCTCAGAATTGGCCGCCCCGTCAGACCCTTGTGTCATGGAGAAGGGCCAGTTCAGAGTAGGAAGGGGATGCTTGGACCAGAAGAAGAGGTGCTGAGCAGACAAACAGGACAGGCATCACTACAAGCTCTCTCCTATGCCAGGGGCTTTATACTTTTTAATTTATTTATCTCTCACTACAACCTGTAAAGTTGCCCGATGACTCATCTGTAAAGAATCTGCCTGCAGTGCAGGAGTCGCAGGAGACGCTGGTTTGATCACTGTGTTGGGAAGATCCCCTGGAGGAGGAAATGGCAACCCACTCCAGTATTCTTACCTGGAAAATCCCATGGACAGAGGAGCCTGGTGTGCTGCAGTCCATGGGGTCACAAAGAGTTGGACATGACTGAGCAATTGAGCATGTACAACCTGTGAGCTGGGGATTACTGTGCTCATTTATAAACAGGAAATTGAGGCACAGGGTGATTTATCTAAGTTCATGCCACTTGAAAATTTGCCCAATATTGAAACCCCACGCTGCCTGGAGCTTCTCAGATGGATGCTCTGAGAGAGCACACTGACCATGGCTCCTCTTGGGTTCCCAAGGTCCTCTGAGCAGCTCTGTGGCCAGGGGACAGGAGCTAAAGAGCACCTAGTGGGAGAAAGGCCAAGCCTCTCCAGGGTCAGCTTCTGGGCTGGAGGGAATCACTGCTTAGATGGTGCTCAGGGTCCTGGGGCTGGCCCTGGCTCCCTGCCCTTGCCCGACCCTGTGTGGCCCCCTGGGCTGTGAGCCGGGGAGTGGGCACCTCCTCTGGGGCCCTGGCAGGGAGCGAGCAGTGCCTGAGGCAGGAGGCAGGCAGGCATGGTGCAGTCCCTGCCCATCTGGGGAGCGCTTGGTGGCTGGCTGGAACTGAGCAGTGGACGGCTTTTGGACTCAGCAGCGCGAGCCCAGCTCGGAGGCTGCGAGGCAGAGCCGTGAACGCCAACAGTCTGGAGGCAGGCTCCGGAGGGAGACAGGCTCGGGCCCATTCGCTGAGCTTGGTTCCCACAACAGCTCAGCAGACAGATGGACCTGGGGATCCTCACTGCCTGGCCAGGAGGGTGTACATGCGCATAGGAAGGCAGGCGCCCCCGGGGGAGGGAAAGGCTGGAGGCTCCCAGACATGGCCAGGGAGGTGAGCCAAGGGGCCGATGATGTGGCCTGGGCTGGACTATTAGATAAACCAGAGGGGCGTGCGGAGCTTTGTGATTAGACTGACCCCTGGATCTTGCCTCTGTACGGACCTGCCCCTGACTCCAAGCTTTTCCTGATTCTGTTCAGGCTGAACAGAAGCCCAGACTGGGTACCAACTCTGGCTCTACCCTGCTGGCCCTGGTTTTAAGCAGACTGAACCCGGATCGCAGCCTCCACTGAGCCCCAGTTATCCCAGCCAAACACAGTTGCTTGTATCTTTTTCAGGAATGACCCAGAGCTGACTGCCCAGAATACTCCCCAGCAAGGATGGGGTCCAGTCGGAACCGACAGCCCCTGAAAGGGACAACAGAGGAAAGGCAGAAGGACCACGATGGGCAGAGTGGAGGTGGGAAGACCTGACCAGGGAAGAAAGCCGGGATGGAGACCAGATGACAGTCTTTCCAAAGACTGGTTGGTCCAAAACCAGACCTGAGGACAGAGCCCGAGAGCGTGGGCTCATGAGGTCTGGGGGCGGGGGTGCAGAATCACAGTTGGCCTCGGGAGAGAGCCAAAGAGGCAGGCTTTCCTGAGGGGCTGATGCTGGAGCCATTCTGGTCAGACAGGTAGAAGCTGGGCCTGGAGAAGAGCTCTCTCTGCACGACCAGAGATGTGGGGCTCAGAAACGAGCAGTGCCCGAGGCAGGCAGGCAGGCAGAGGCTGAGCGAGGAGGGAAAGGCAGCATGTTTTGGAATGAGCCAGGAACGACAGGTTAGGGGCGGACAGTGATGATCACGGTTGCCCAATGTTGGGGAGCACTCCCTAATCTCAGTACTTAATACTTAGTACCCAGCACTTAGTACTTGAAGTGCGACCTCGTCTAGTCCTCACCACGGCTCAGTGAAGTGTTGGGGCAGGAGCCCTTGGCTCCTGGTCCCCCATCTCCTCCCCATCCTTGACTCTCCTGAGAGGTCTGTCTGGTGGAGAGTATGTCACCCCAGAACTGAGTGCATGTGTTGGGGTGGGTAGTTGTGAGGGACCCTGGGAGCAGCCAACTAGGGACTGGAGTTGGTGGAAAAACAGCCCAGCTTTCCCTCCTTTAGGGCGGACAGCTCTGAGCTGGGTTCTGTGCTCTGTCCTGGATCAGGGGCTTGCAAACCTTTCTGCAGAGGGCCAGATAGTTTTAGGACACATGGTCTCTTTTTCAACTATTCAATTCTGTCATTGAGACAGAAAAGCAGTAACAGATGACACATAAATGAACAGACCTGGCAGTGTGGATGCCACTACAACTTTATTTACAAAATCAGGGGACTTCCCTGCTGGTCCCAGCAGTGAAGAATTCACCTTGCAATGCAGGGCACTCAGATTTGACCCCTGGTCAGGGAACTAAGACTCCACATGTCCAGGGCCAACTAAGCCTGCATGCCACAAACTAAAGAGTCCATGTGCCACCAGCCAGAGAGAAGCCCATCTGCAACAATGAAACCTACTGCGTGCTGCAACAAGACCGGATGTGGCCAAATAAATAAATAAAAATCAGGAGGCCGGAGGTTTGTAGTTTGTAGACAAACAGGTTTGTAAACATCTCTGACCCTTGAGATGCCACCAGCAGGCCTGAGCCCTGGTGGCCCACAGTGGTCACCAGCTCGCTGGCCTCACCCTTGGTTGGCCTCCAGCCCTTTTCTGGCTCAGTTCTCTACTGCCTGTTGGAGAATCTGGATCTCATCCCAAAGGAGCGACTGTCTCTTGGATTCTTCTCCGGGCCACCTCCTGGGGCCTCCCTCTGGGGCCTCCCATCTCAGACAGGGCACCTGTTTTATAGATGAAGAGACTGAAGCATCTGGAGGCCACCTAGTGTGTCCACGGCCCCACAAGGCGAGGCTGAGTTGCCTTTGTGGACTGCTGTAGTCTTTTCTAGAGTTGCCAGACTCTGCTGTTACCTGGGAGAGAATGTGTCTGCCTGCATGGGTCAAATGACCTCCAGACAGGTCCCCGGCACTGGCAGGACAGGTAGCTTGTTTATTCACTACTTGGGGAGTGGGGGCATCCAGCCAGAGGAGGGATGCAGGTGAATCAGAGCAGAACGGGGTCAGTGTCTCCAGGGCGTGAGCCTCCCCCCACCCTGGCTTGCATCCTCCCTGCGGGGTATGAATGATCACTCCGACTCTTCAGATGGGTCAGCTCAGAGAGGGGAAGGGACTTGCTTCTGGCCGCACAGCTCAGGTGCGGCAGAACCGAATCTTGTTCCCAGGACTCTGCGAGTAGCTGGGGGATGCAGAGGAGTCCACAAGAGGCTTCACGGCCTCATGGGCTCTCCAGCTCATTGTCTGAGCTGCTTCTGTATTGCTTCTATTCTGTATTCCAGTGCTGCCTCATTGGATCATGGCTTCTTGAACAAAAGAGCCCTTGCGGGGGTGTGTGCTGATTCCCTTCGGTGTGTCCGACTCTTTGCAACCTTGGACTGTAGCCCGCCAGGCTCCTCTGCTCATGGGATTCTCCAGGCAAGAATACTGGAGCGGGTTGCCATGCCCTCCTCCACGGGATCTTTCCAACCCAGAGACAGACCTTGCATTTCTTCTGTCTCTTGCATTGGCAGGTGGGTTCTTTACCACTAGTGCCACCTGGGAAGCACAAAGGACCCTTACGGGCCAGCCAGTCTAACTCCTATTTTATAGGTGGGAAAATTAAGACCTAGAGAGAAGGAACTTAGGAGATCGGCCGGTGAGTCAGATCAGAGAGGAGCAGGAGCCTCAGGTTCTTAGGAAAGTGGGTCGGCATGTCCCTGCCAAAGTTGGGCAGCATCTCTGCCACCCTGACTCCCAGAGGCCAGTGCTGGAGTGGACAATGGGCTCTGAGTCAGCCCGTCTCTTTCCCCTCTGCCAAAGCTCAGTTCTTGGGGCCCTGGCACCGTCTGAAAACTCCTCTGCCAGTCTGCTCTCAGCAGAGCACATATTATCGCTCTTGTGCTAATTATTTTTATGATTAAAAGATGATGAATTATTAAACAAAGTCTGAAAAATGTGCCAAGATCTGCTCTGAGGCTGGGCCTGAGAAGTTACCCCCTTGGCGTCCACGTTAATTAATAAATGAGGCCCTCCATGGAGAGGAGCCACAGCTGGCACATCTGGCAACCAGGCAGGGGCTGGCAGAGGGCAGATGCTGGGCAGGCGGGGAGGAAGGGAACTCCCTGGGGAGCACTCAGTCTGGGCTTTGGTAATGGAGAGCTCTCCCTCTCTGCTCCCAGCCTAGGGCTCAGTGGAGGGCCCTATGGCACCAGCCTGACATCTGGTCCTTGGAAGAAGCGTAGGAATTCAAGCTGAGAAGCCACTGTTAATCCCTCAACCCTGTTTCCTGCTCCAAACACAGACTTGGGAGAACACCACGTGTCTAAGCAAGACAGGAGACTGGCATTCAAATCCTTGCCAGTCATTTCCTCCTTGGGTAATTTTGAGTGGGTTACTCAGTGAGACTCTAAGCCTCAGTTTCCACATCTGTAAAATGGATGGAAATGACCTCTACTTTGCAGCATGAGGGCATTGAGGGCATTAAATAAAATAATGTCTAGAAACAGCACCCATTTCTCAGGAATGAAAAAGAAATCTTAGCTGAGCCGAGCTGAAGGTTGGGTTTATTGCTGCTGTATAATGATCAGCCATGATATCTTGGCCAGTTTAAGTTTTCTGAGACTCAGTTTCCTTATCTCTAAAGTGAGAATTTCTAATTGTCAGGGTTCAGTTCAGTTCAGTCACTCAGTCGTGTCCGACTCTTTGCAACCCCACGAATTGCAGCATGACAGGCCTCCTTGTCCATCATCAACTCCCGGAATTCACTCAAATTCACGTCCATCCAGTCAGGGATGCCATCCAGCCATCTCATCCTCTGTCGTCCCCTTCTCCTCCTGCCCCCAATCCCTCCAAGCATCAGAGTCTTTTCCAATGAGTCAACTCTTCACATCAGGTGGCCAAAGTACTGGACTTTCAGCTTCAGCATCATTCCTTCCAAAGAAATCTCAGGGCTGATCTCTTTCAGAATGGACAGGTTGGATCTCCTTGCAGTCCAAGGGACTCTCAAGAGTCTTCTCCAACACCACACTTCAAAAGCATCAATTCTTTGGTGCTCAGCCTTCTTCACAGTCCAACTCTCACATCCATACATGACCACAGGAAAAACCATAGCCTTGACTAGACCGACCTTCATCGGCAAAGTAATGTCTCTGCTTTTGAATATATTATCTAGGTTGGTCATAACTTTTCTTCCAAGGAGTAAGCATCTTCTAATTTCATGGCTGCAGTCACCATCTGCAGTGATTTTGGGGGCCCCCCAAAATAAAATCTGACACTGTTTCCACTGTTTCCCCATCTATTTCCCATGAAGTGATGGGACCGGATGCCATGATCTTCGTTTTCTGAATGTTGAGCTTTAAGCCAACTTTTTCACTTTCCTCTTTCACTTTC
>SJYC01027008.1:0-36153 GCA_006408675.1 Madoqua kirkii
TTTTGTTTTTTGTTTTTCCCTGTCTTTGCTTCTGGGTGGAGCAATGCGACTAGCTCTGGCCACTGGAGAGTAAACAGAAGTGATGTCTACCTCGTCCAGGCCTGAGACTTAAAATTTCTAGAGAAATCTGCACTGTTCCTTTCCTTCCTGTGTCAGCTAGAGGCAGAAGACCCCAAGCAATGCTTTGAGGCCTACAGGATCCAGGAATCACTAGAAAGATGAGTTGGGCCCATGTCAGGCTGGGATGTGAGCAGAGACATGCCTCTATCCTGTTATGCCTCTGAAGCTTTGGAGGGGGAACTACACAGGAGTGAGTGTTGACCCATCCGACACAAAGGCTCTGTTGGTTCTGGCCTCTGCTGTGCCTCCCACCTGTCTCCCACTGTTCTCCCTTGAATTCCCTCCTGTCTAGCCCCACTGGTCCTCAGGTACGCTTCTGCTTCAGGGCCTTTGCACTTGCTGTTTGTGGCAGGCTGAGTAATTTCACTTCTCCTCAAGATATCCATGTCGTAGTTCCTGGTGAGAATCACCTTATATGGCAGAAGGGATTTTGCAGCTGTGATTAAATTAAGGATGTGGGCATGGAGAGATTGTCCTGGATTATCTTGGTGGGCTAGTGTAATTACATGCTTTCTTCTTTTTTTTAAAGTCTTTATTGAATTTGTTACCATACTGCTTCCTTTTTTTTTTTTTTTTTGGCCCTAAGGCATGTGGGGTCTTAGCTCCCTGACCAGGGATTGAACCCACACACCCTGTACTGGAAGATGAAATCTTAACCCCTGGGTCACCAGGGAAGTCCTCGCATGTTTCCTTACATGAAGGAGGCAGAGGGAGACTTGGCTACAGAAGAGGAGAAGGCAATGTGGTGAGGAAAGGAGAAAGTGCAATGATGAGACCATGAGCCAAGGAATGCAAGGACTTCTGACACTACCAGCAGCTGGAAGAAGAAGGGAGTTGATTTTCCCCTGGAGCCTCCAGAAGGAACCAGCTGTTGACACCTTGATTTCAGTTCTGGAAGACTTATTTCAGACTGTATGTCTCCAGAACTATAAGAGAATATATTTCTGTTGTTGTAAGCCACCATTTTTTTCCCTATAGCAATGAGAAATGATCACATTGCTCCTTCTGTCTGAACTGCTCCTCCCCCAGGTGACCAAATGGTTGCCTCCCTTTAGTACTTTGCTCAAATATTTGCCATCTTCTCAATAAACTACCCTGTTTAGGAGGGTATCTGGGACTTCCTCTCCCCCTTCTCCGTTTTCCTTTCCCCAGAGCACTTGATAACTGGCCGACTTACCATGGTCTATTGATCTTATTTTGCTTAATTATTTCCTCCCTTCACTAGGATATGGGTTCCAATAACAGCAGGACCTTGTGCTGTATCCCCAGCGCGATGCCTGGCACGCAGTAAGCAGCAGCAGTCCTTTGCTGAGTGAAGGGATAGGTGAATGGCCAAGAGGCCCATTGGGTGAGCAGAGCTTTCTAGGTGCTGAGTGAGTTTTGGGCTCTTTGGAGTGGTCTCAGGCTGAGTGACCCCTTCAGTCACCCTCTACTGAACAGCTCCTCATCCTGTGAGAAGCTATTGGGGGAGATCTGAGGCACTATTGGGCCCTGCTCCCAAGGGGTTTTCTCTTGAGCTGGAAGACCAAGCTTGGTTGTAAACTAGGATAAAGTGGCATGGGATCAGGACCATGGAGAGGTACACTGGGGTGCTCAGATTAGGGCAGGATGATTTCTGGAAGAGTGTCAATCTGGATGGGCTGAGCAGGCCATGGACTGGGGAGGGGAAAGGGTACTCAAGATGAGAGACCAGTGGGAGTAAAGGCCCAGAATGGATCAATGTGAAGGTGTGTTGGGACATCTTACAGATTTCCTTTCATAGAGTACATTGTGTGTGTTGGTGAAAATTGTGAGGGGGACTAGAGAAGTGGGAAGGGGCTAGATCAAAAAGGGCCTTACACTTCACTTAAAAAAAAACAACAGATTTCATTCTGCAAGGGGTAGGTTGGTGTGGGGAGCATTAAGGATCATTGGAAAAGTATTCCAAAAGGGGGAAAACATACTTGTAATTCTACTCCATCTGCAGGACTCATAAATCCATGTTGTTGTTGCTTTGATGGGCATGGGAAAAACAATTAAATCTTTATTTTCACCAACTTGTAACTGAAATGCAGCATCTCCTTCTATTACGAAAGTAGGTAATGAACCACAGTAGAATTATTAGTGCCAGAACTTAGTCATCAAGAGAAGTCACAGACATTACAGTTGTAACAACTATCTTGAAAAATAGTTTAAGCTCCTTTGAACTCATAGTTACTTTAAGGACATGACTAGATCTTACTATTTAATATGTTAATAAAGAAGCCCTTATATTTTTATTATTTCTGTTTCATAGATTCAATTTGAATATTTTGATGTCTATACTTCAAAACAGTTTGTTCTCTTTCTAATCCTATGCATTTTATTTTCCTCATTTTAAAGCATTATTCTGAGGATAATCCATACACTTTCCTGGGTGACACATGGCATTAAAAAAAAGATTAAGAAATCTTGCATTTTTTGCTGATCCTTCGTAAGTTCCCTCCCCCTCTCACTTCCTATAGGTCCAGTTGGCATTTTTCTCTTCATTCTGCCTATGATCCAGGCATTGAGGGACCTGTCCAACCTCCCCTGGAGGCAGGACTGGGTATGAGCATTTGTGTATTCCTCCTGGTATAGTTTGGTGCTAATAGATGTACAATGAGTGCTTGGAAAGAGTCGGACATGACTTAGCTACACAACGACAATAACAAAGTGATTCTAAACTGAATAAATGAATGAGGGATGTATGAATCAATGAATGAGGGAGTGAACACTGAGCAATGTGGAAGAACCCTCAAGCCTCTGTGAGTTCTCATATGTATTATCAAATCAAATCCCATTGCTCTATCAGAAAAGGGAATTTGAGTTTCAAGATTTTCAAGCATGTCTCCTCAAATGACCTATATATCAAGGTCCTACTCTTTACCTGTCCCAGACATTAAAGACACCTGTAAGACTGTGTGTTTATTTCCTTTGCAAATCTTTCCATTAATAATCAGATTATTACATTAAATCCTGGGTCTGGTTTTCAGCCCTGTGGCAGTGGGAGATGAGTCTTCTTTAAAGATGTTGTGGCACCTCTGGTTTTCAAAGCATGCCTGAAGTTACCTGTTGGCTTTCTTGCACCCATTTTTTATTTTTACAAGGCTTTCAAGGCTATCAAAAGCCTTCCCTTCCGGTCTCCCATCCGATATTAGGAGGCCTCCTCTGGCCACCGTATGTTGATATAAAAGGGCACTTTATTCCCTGCCCCCTTCCCAGCACTCTGTGTACCCTGCTGTGCTGTTCTGACATCTTACGCATTTAAATAGTTGTTTCTCATCTGTGTTCCCTGAGCTGGACCGCAAGCTCCATGAGGGCAGGACTTTGTTCCCCCGGAAGCTCTCCAGAGCCTGGCACATAGTAGGTGCTCCATGAAGTTTCTGTTGAATGAATGAATGATTAAGTGAATGAATGATTAAGTAAATGAATGATGTCCATTCCTCTGGCTATGACTGAAAAACCAGAAAGAACCCCTGGCCTAAGGTGGACCAATCAGATTTTCTCTCTAGATAATTTGGAAATGGACTTGAGAGCTGGTGAACTTTGGCAGAGGGCAGAAACAGAGCCCTGTGAATGGAGGGGCTGCGGTGCGCCTTCCATGTGCTTCAAAGAAGTGGGAGGAGCAGTCTGCAGACAGAGGAGAGTTAGGGGCCCTGCAGAGGATGGAGAGAGGCCTGTGCGGGCTAGTCCCCGTCTGGAGTCCAGGAGACAGCCCAGAACCTTATAATAAATTCCTCTTTGCTGCTTCACTAGAGTCATTTGAGTTTTATTTGCTATGAATTTCTTAAATATCAGCCCTACTACTTATGAGCATTTCTAGACATGTCAGGAGCTGGCTGAACATTATCCTTTGTGGGACCTGGGCAGGTCCCTCCCCTGGGCCACGCCAGACACTGGCTCACACACACGGTGCTGCAGTGAACACAGTGCCACTCGCGATGCGGGAAAGTCTTCCCTGACGGTTTCCTCTGCAGCTGCTCTGAGGCTGCCCGCAGGCCAGCTCCTGGCACCCAAGGGATTCCCCAGCTGCCCCAGAGCCCCGGGCCTCTACTCCTCACCCTAGCACATGGCACTGCCCCCACCCCAGCTGTCACCACCGGCTCCCTGCTGCTTGTCACCTCTATGCCCGAAGCCCTGGGCCTCAGTGAGGCTCTGGCTTGGCCCTCAACGCCTCCTCACAGGGACGAGCCCAGGTTCACCCAGCACCGGCTCCCTCTCTCCCTGCCCCCGAGCGCCACAGCCCCCTCCCCCCAGGCCTGACCCCAGAGCGTGGAATCTATTGTCCTCCTCCATCCCAGCCAATCCCCAGCCCGACCTGACAGCTCCGCATTAAGGATGCACATTTCCAAACAGCTCATTTACATAGAACGCTGGGAACGGCTTCTGTCTCCTGAAAGGAGAGTCCCGGTCACCTCGACAGGGTGGATCCTGAGATTAGGAAGCCTTCTGCCCTTCCTCTCTCTTTCTGGGCGACTCTAAATGGCACCTCTGGCCAGGCATGTGGGGGTGGCAAGGATGAAATCAGGTTGAACAAAAGAAACCAGGTGCTGGGCAGGCAGATGCTCTCTAGTTGTCTGTATTTATTTATCCGTTTTTTAAAGAACAATTTTATTCCTTAACTACATACGCCCCTGTAAAATTTTGAGGCTTATTTTTCCACTCTGTCCAGCCCCTACTGTTACCTTCTCCTCCTCTGCCCCACCCCTCAACACCACCCAAAACACTAGCGATTTTGGTGGATGTATTAAGGTAGGGGGTGCTGCAGGGGAAAGGAGAGGCTTTGAAATAGAAAACCCCATTTTGAATCCCAGGGCCACGTTCGACAAAAGACTCCCTCAGGGTCTCAGTTACCCTGCAGGTAACATGGGGATCCTACCAGCCCTGTCCAGGGAGCACGTGCATGTGAGGGGCTCTGTGCTGGGCTGGACGGAGGATATGGGATCTGTTAGTGTAAGCAGTTATATTATTGAGGTTTGCGTGCTCATTTGCTTCAGTTGCGTCCGACTCTTTGCAAGCCTATGGACCATAGCCCACCAGGCTCCTCTCTCCATGGGATTCTCCAGGCAAGAATACTGGAATGGGTTGCTAAGCCCTCCTCCAGGGGATCTTCCCAACCCAGGGACTGAACCAGCATCTCTCTGTGTCTCCTGCGTTGACCCACCTGGGAAGCCAATTTATTGAGGTTCAAGAAACAGAAAAACTCAACGACTCACTCCATTTGCCTCTCTTCCATCCTTCCAAGCTCATCTCTTGTTCTGACCCAGGCACAGGCAGACACCTGCCCCTGGCTGCTGGCAGAGGATACAGTCCTTTGTTCCCTGCTTTATTAGTTCACATTCTCTAGAAATGGCCCTCTCTTCTTGTTCTGTTCTTTTCTGTTAGGATCTTCTTTCTCAACCATGCTGAGAAAGTGACAGACATAGACCACGCTGGGGTGGGCACTGGCAGTGTTGGGATGTGGTCATGCAGCAGTGTAAGTGTGCTGCCCGAGCCAGGCATCATGCTCAGCTCTGCACAGATATTATCTTGTTTAATCACCACCTAGTTTACTTTTGGCAGGCATTTCCCACTGAGCCCCGAAAAGGTCTCAGAAAGTACCATGATCCATTAGTAATGCCTGCCATGGGTGAAGCCATAGGAATGTCAAAACTGAATCTGCTTTCTCAGCTAGTGAAGTTGGAAACTTGTAGGAGGGACTCTGGGCTCAAGCTGAAACTCAGGTGAGCTTCCTGGGAAGGTGACCATGAGCAGATAACTGTAGAGAGTAGCGGGTAGACAGATAAAGAAGGATTGGCAAAGCCCTCTGGGCAGGGAAGCAGCATGAATGTGAAATATGAAATGACAAGGTAGGAAGCTAGGTTTTACTGGAGCTTAAAACAGGAGGCAGGGAGAGATGGAAGATGGAGCAGGCAAGAAAGACAATGAATTAAAACCTATAAAGCATTTAGAATACATAGTAAGTGCTCAAGGAGAAGGCAGTGGCACCCCACTCCAGTACCCTTGCCTGGAAAATCCCATGGGAGGAGCCCGGTGGGCTGCAGTCCAGAGTCGAACACGACTGAGCGACTTCATTTTCACTTTTCACTTTCATGCATTGGAGAAGGAAATGGCAACCAACTTCACTGTTCTTGCTTGGAGAATCCCAGGGAGGGGGGAGCCTGGAGGGCTGCCGTCTATGGGGTCGCACAGAGTCAGACACGACTGAAGTGACTTAGCAGCAGCAGTAAGTGTTCAATAAATAGTCACTACCGTTATTATTGTTGTTATATTATTACTAGATAGTTTCAATAAATGTTTCTTGGCTGACTGGCAGAGGGCAAGGCCCATTAAGCACCTAGTGGATATTGCTCAGTAAATCCCTAGTTGACATATTGGCAACTCGATCAATAATCAATTGACTCTGGGAGAGTCCAACCACACCAGGTGACAACATGTCAGGATAAAGACATAAGGGTCAGTGTGAACACTTTACCCCAAGTCCAAGTTTGGGTAAGCTTTGCATTTTGTATATCCCCTCCTCTGAGGGAGTCCTCCTGGCTCCTTCCAAGCTCACTTGCCATCTGCCCTGGGAACCTCGGAATCTGGCTCAGCCACAGCCACATCATCCCCTTGTCCATGTCCTGGAGAGGGGGCTGTCTGCCAAGAGGAACAAGTGTTGCTGTGTGGAGAGAAGGGCAAAGAGAAGACTTCTGCTCATCCCTTTCTGTGGGAGTCATGGGAACCCCTTGAAGATGAGGCATGGATGATATACTTGGATGGGGTGACCTGAGGAGTTGGGACTGACTTTGTGGGTGCCTAGACAGGTGGTTATGAACCGGATGAGGACGGACTCCTCTTATAGGTCTATGAGCTGAAGAAAGAATGACAGAGGGGAAGGAGAAAGTGAAAATGCCCCTGAATGCCATTGCTATCATTCAACACCTCTCCATCTGGATCCCAGTGGACTAGGGTTTCCTCCTCTGGAGCCAGGCAGCTGGATACCCCTTCAGCAGAGAGATCCTGAGCTTTCCCTGCTCCCAGCCTTGCCTCTGGGGTGACTGGGACTCTTCCCCGGGGCTAAGGACAACTCTGAGAGGGCTACGAATAGGGTCAGTGGTTTTCCTAAGTGGGAACCCTATCCTGTCCCATCAGTTTCCTGTAGGGGAGGGATTCCAATAGACTCTGGGTGTTTTGAAGAAAGACACTTTCCCCACTACTGCCATTTCCTGTCTTCTCTGTTCACTCTCCCAGGGGTTGCTCTGAAACTCAGACCCTACGCCTCTCCCACTGGAGCTGCTGCAGACCCCGGCTCTCATTTCCTATACTGTGCTTCCTTGTTTTACAGGATGGATGGGGCGACTTCTCATACCCAGGCTCTTCTGTGCAGGAGGCATTTCCATCTCCTGCCTTCCTTCCCTTCCTTCCATCCCTCAGAGTGCCGTCCCTGCTCCCACCCCCCCTTCATCCCACAGAGCCTAATTGAAGAGGCTCCGCCTGGTAGAGAAGATGAAAGCTTTATCTTCCTGGTCCATCCTGAAGCGCGTTAGGATGATGGATGAGTTTCCAGACCTGCATGCCCCTCCCAGTAACATCAACAAAATTGCTTTTCAGGAGCCCAACTCCCATGTTAAGACGGGCTGTGGTGGAGATGGGAGATCCCAGCTCTGGCACTCGACGGCTGAACATTAAAATCATTTTAATGCTGCATTCAGGGTTTACATTCCCTGTGTGTGAGCCAGTCCCATCGCTGGCATTGGAATAAGATGAATGATGTTTGTTAAAAAGCTCTTTGGTGCAGTCTGATTGACCATTATGGACACTAAGCTTGGAGCTGGGATGCGTGGGCTCAGCTTCTGGGTCTGGATGGGACCCATCAAAGATGTTGTCGCTGTTAGCCCTATTGAGTCATGGCCAAATCTATTCTTTAGGTCTCTCAAATCTCCCCTAGGCTGATAGCATAAAGAGATCAGAGATAAAACACACATGTGAGAGTTTAGAACCAGGTACTTGATTGTACTTGGCAAGCCCTCCCCCATCAGGCCATCAGTATCCTGATCGATGAAATAAGAGGATAATTAGTTGTTATGGGTTGCACTGTGAAAAGTGAAAGTCATTCGCATGTCTGACTCTTTTTGACCCCATGGAGCATACAGTCCATGGACTTCTCCAGGCCAGAATACTGGAGTGGATAGCCGTCTACTTCTCCAGGGGATCTTCCCAACCCAGGGATCGAGCCCAGGTCTCTCACATTGCAGGTGGATTCTTTACCACCAGGGAAGCCCAAGAATACTGGAGTGGGTAGCCTATCCCTTCTCCAGCAGATCTTCCTGACCCAGGAATTGAACCGGGATCTCCTGAATTGCAGGTGGACTCTTTACCAGCTCAGCTACCAGGTTGCAACGTGTCACCCCCCAAATATGTATGTTGAAATCCCAGACCCAACAATATTTCAGAATGTGACCTTATTTGTAAATAGAACTTTTGCAGAGGTCAAATCAAATTAACATGAGATCATCAGAGTGGGTCCGCATTCACTATGATTGGGGCCTTAGGGAAAGGGGAAGTTGGGACAGAGACACACACACAGGGAGGACACCATGAAAGGACACCCTGCATCCGCACAGCAAGGAGCACCAAATATGTTCAGCAAACCACCAGGAGCCAGGAGAGAGGCCCGGGACAGATCCTTTCTCAGTAGCCCTCAGAGGAAACCAACCCCGGCGGCACTTTGGTCTTGGACTTGCAGCCTCATAACTGTGGCAACAGATTCCAGTTGTTTAAGCCACTTAGTCTGTGGCACTTTGTTGTAGGGTCTCCGGGAAACTAGTGCATCAGCTAAAGCCTCTCCCACTCTGCATCTAGGATGCAGCCTCCGGTACCAACTGGAACAGGGGCGCCTGTGGTAGGAGGAGGAGTGAAGTCTGCTCTTTGCTGTTCTAAGATCTTGGAGCTGAAGACACGGGCTGTCTTTGTTCCTGAAAAAGCCCAGAAGCCCAGAGGGAGCTGCTGGTCCTTTGGGAATAGATGGCTGGAAGAGGGGCTGCTTTCCAAGCACAGGAGCTCAGGCAGAAGTCTGGTGCTGAGTTTGGGGACTTCTCTGTCTCAGGATGAAGGGTCTGGAACTCGCACCTGGAAACCCAAAGCAGGGAGCAGGGGTGCCTGCTTCTGAGCAGCTGAGACAAAGTTGATGCATTGGGTCAGTTTCAGCTTCTTGACTCTTCCAGGTCAATGTGTTACCCCCGCCCCCCCATAGAAGATTTTTTAAAAATTACATAGGAGCTGACCCAGTTGAGGTAGACATTAGTGTGCATTAGAAACATGGAGTTAAAATTTTTGTGTACTTGAATATGTGGCTGGAACTACAGATCCATGAGTAGTTACTGAGCGTCCACCATAGCCATTTTGTTAACTGCAGGTATTAATCCTATTGACAATTCTGTATGCAGTATTACTGCCCCCATTTTACAGATGAGGAAAACTGAGATATGGAAAAGTGAAGTGACTTAGCCAAAGTTTCACAGACAGCAAGTGGTACTGCTTGCATTGAAACTTGGAGAGACTGATTCCAGACCTCCCAGGGCCCATGG
Source organism: Madoqua kirkii (assembly GCA_006408675.1). Lineage (NCBI taxonomy): Eukaryota > Metazoa > Chordata > Mammalia > Artiodactyla > Bovidae > Madoqua > Madoqua kirkii. The sequence goes on from SJYC01027008.1 coordinate 9,690, forward strand.
GCTGGTACCTCAGCAGCCTGGCATCCACTGATAGCAAATCTTCCCATGAGAGATCAGGAGTTGGGGACCACATAGCAACCCAGAAAGGATAAAGGACAGTGTTGAAGTCATTGAGGGTTGAAAAACCTGTACTGGCTGTAATATTTGGTGAGAAGTGCCCCTGTGGATTCTGAGGGTCACCCTGTTTACCCAACACACGTTTTGGTGACTGAGCAGGGACCCTATGCTCTCTGGTTCCTGGGAGGTGGTCCGGAGCAGCGGGTAAGGGCTGGGGGCAGTTATTTCTCCTGGTCCTTGCCACCCCTCCCCCACACGGCAGGTAGCACCAGGTGTGTCTGGCAAAGCTGAGGGGGGCAGGCCAATCAGTGAGCGAGAGGAGCCGGCTGCACTGGGGCTGGATTGCTGGGGATTGCACTCGCAATCAGGGCATTTCACACAGCAAATTGTGGTCATTTAGGCTTCTCTACGGCGAGCTTAATTTCAGGCCCAAGCACGGAGGATATTCAGAGACACAATGAGGTAATTTCACATTTTAAAGCAGAGAATGCAGGGTAAATTAGTAGAAAAATCATGACACTTATAAACCCGTTCTAAAGATGTATTGTTCCCTTTTCTTCTGGGAGAAAAAAAAATCAGCTTCTATTAAGATTGAATTAACCACTGGAGGAGAATTCCTCAGACGGCCAATTCATAAGGAGAAATCTATTTTAAACTTGGTCAAAAGGCTTTTGCAGAATGTGGTGGGAAGACAGCTCCCCAGGAAATGCAGGTGCTCTGACAGCCTTCCCTGCACCTGGGCCTGGGGGGCTGGCCTGTTCCTGCCCACCCCGAGTTGACCCCCTGTGGGTCCAACCTTGAGTGGTCTGACTGCTGAGGCTAGATATGCTCCTGACAAGGGGGCCCACACCCTTCCATGTGAGGACCCTGCATTTACTGTGTAGTGAGATAGCTAGGGGGTTTTAGGGTTCTGATGCTTGGATTTGAATCCCAGCTCTGCCTCCAAACAGCTGTGACCCTGAACAAGAATTTGACCTCCCACCCTTAGTCTTGTCATCTGCAAAAGGAGCAACACTAGCGCCTGTTTCATGGAATATTTGAGAGGAGAGGCATACAAAGATGCTGGCGTGCAGGAAGCCCCCATCAGAGGCACTGTCTTAGTTTTTGATACCCAAGAAGAGGAGCCTGAGACAAGGACTTGAATAAAGGTGACGGTAGAGGAGGGGGAGACACGAGAGGCCAACAGGAAGGGTCACCTAAGGCACAAAGCAAAACAGCTGCCTCCTGGGGCAGCTCTTGGAGCAGCATAGAAAACACACCAAGAGTTAGCCTACACAAGGGTGCAGGAGCTGGGGTATGTACACACCACATCCCCGAAGTCCCCATTCCAAGGCGCTCCTCCGGGTGGTTTTAGTTTCTTGGTGTTTCTAGCTTCTACCTTGAAGATATGAAAGCAAGCTCCAGGAGCCAGAGAAAGCCCCCAGGCAAGGCAAGTCCAGTGGGTCACGGAGAGTCAAGGTGAAAGGACGCAGGCCTCCGCTGCCCAGCTACTGCACCGTTATTCCAAGGCCATGCCAGAGATTTTCCCTGGGCTCTAGCATTTACGTTATTCCAGGAATACAGGTGCCATGTCAGCTGTGTACGTGATGCCAGGGTCACACCAACAAGATAAGTTCTGTGTTCTTGTCTCAGGTCTTTCCCTAGAAAACTGTAAACTTGAGCTCCTCTGTCCCTTTCTCTGGGTCATAGTGTTCCCATGTGTTTTGGGATACTCTTTGAAGTCCTTCCTTGCTCTGAAATAACGGCTTAGGGGGTGAGGGTATGGAGAGGTGATGGACACCCATTTCCTCACCTTTCCCAGCACCCAGCTCTGGCACAGAGCTGGACTATGCTACACGGGGTGAAAGTGGAGTCTGCCCGTCTGATTTCTTGAACCAGAGAGAAGTCTTCCTCTCTCCACTAGTCCCAGGCCCACAGAATGGTCCTGCTGGCCCTGTGAATGCTCAGTGTGGGGGCCAGAAACTGCCGGAGAGAGATGGTTCCAGGCCATAGGCCTAGTCTTGGAGATCAGGACACCAGGATCCCTTTTGATTTTTAAAATGACATCAATTTAAGGCAAATCCATCAGAAAACTGATGAATTCTTCTCCCCATGACAAACAAGCGCCTGACTCTGCACCAAGCGCTTCTGCAGTCTCTGACTGCTCTGCCTGCATCCGTTTCTCAGTTCAGAAAAGACTGCCCTCAGGCGCTACAGACCTTTGTAATCCATCGACTTTTCACATAGAACCCCCGAATACCGGGATATTCCTTGGCTCTTTTTTCCCCCTTTACAATAATTTTCCAGCTCTCTCTCTCTTCTTTTTTTTTCCAGAGAAATCAATTTTAATGAGGATCAAAAGGCTTTTTCAGAGCCCCAGGTGACAGAGCCCAAGAATTCAGTGCTCAAGGAAGGGCAGGGCAACTGGGCTGGTCCTCAGACTTGAGGGTAGGGAGCAGTGGCCTCCAGCTGTCCACAGAGTGGTCCCTCCCCAGGACCACGTGAGCTATCCATCTCTCAGGATGGCAGCCTCGAGGGGCCTTGTCCAGTCCCAGACTGAGGCCTCCCCAGCCCCCCTGACAGCCCATGGCAGGGAGATGGCTGCTCTGAGAGTCAGCTTTCTACAAAGACAGAAATAATCAGGTTGACCAAAGGGGAAAAAAGGGAAAATTGAGCATTATGAGGGTGATAATTCAGAAAGTGTCAGCCTCAGAATAATTGAATCGGATGACATTTCGTGCTACGGGAAACAATAGCAGCTAGCCCGCTGCCCGTCTGATTCATGTCTGGTTCATGTTTAACAAAACAAGGGCAAGGGTCACGCAGCCACGAGCCCCATAAATAACCCGTTAATGGGATTTCCAAACAAGCTGTCCTCAAAAGTGGCTTTCCGTCTCACTGAGAGAATATTAAAATGCAAATGGATTCGGGCTGTGTCTTCATAAACAACCGTGTTCATTTAACCTCCGACCTCCCCGCTTAACTGCCCATTCCAGCAATTTGTACGGGCTCCTCAGCCGCCGGCTCCTGGCGGTAATTCAGGGAAAGTGCATTAAAGGAAAGGGTTACAATTTGCGATGCTCAGTTAATCACGCTATTGAGATGTTTATGGACAGGATGCCCTGCTCCTCCTCACACTTGTCTCAGGCCTCTTGCCTCCACCCCATCGGCCCAGACTTGGCCGGTGGGTTCCTTTTGTTGTCCAGAATCTCGGGAGGTGGGTGCGGCTCTGGGCCCAGGCAGGCTGCCCTTCCAGTGAGCGAGGGCCCCCCCTTGGGCCTCTCGTCACCAGCCTGGTCTCCTGTGCTGGCCTCTGCTCCTCTTTGGGGGCCCTGTCCAGAGGCCCTCAGTTAAATGCCACTCCTGGCGGATGGTCTCAAGCTCGTGCTCCTTTGTGCAGCAGTTCAGGCTCTCCCCAGGCGGTGTCTGTCACTTGGCTTCTTCGGGGGAGGCCCTATCTGTTCCCTCCAGTGCCGGATCCCAGGCCTGGCACTGGCCCAATAGAAAGCCTGTCTTGAGATGCTGTTTGAGAAGCAGCTTAAGTGTACGTTTCCTCCCCAGCCTCTGGGCTTTCTCCCCGAGCCTTAGTTACTAAGTCGTGTCTGACTCTTTGTGACCCCATGGACTGCAACATGCCAGGCTTCTCTGTCCCTCACCATCTCCCGGAGTTCACCCGAACTCATGTCCATTGAGTCGGTGATGCCATCCAACTGTTGCATCCTCTGTCACCCCTTTCTCCTCCTGCCCTCAATCTTTCCCAGCATCAGGCTCTTTTCCTATGGACTGGCCAAAGTGTTGGAGCTCCAGCATCAGTCTTTCCAATGAATATGCAGGGTGGATTTCAAGGATCTGATCAAATCAGATCTCCTTGCTGTCTAAGGGATTCTCAAGAGTTTTTTCCAGCACCACAGTTTGAAAGCCTTGACCTTCCATCTATGTAGCCATGCAGAAAGAGAAGACATAGACACAGGGAACATATGGAGATGAGAGCCAGAGGCCAGGGCAAGGTTTGACCCCCTGGGTGTTTATTTCAGGGGATGAGACAGCCATGACACTGGAGGGGCCCTGTTATGGCCTCAGTTGCCTGGACACGGGCCGCACACCCTTCAGTTACAGATAGCTTTTCCACAAACATGACTTCTGCAAGGATGCTTGGCAAGTGGTACCTCCAGGTCATGAGGTTTTGCCCTTAGAGATGAAGAAAAGATAGCTCAGGGGCACGAAGGGACTTGCCTGTGGGCACCCAGTGAGTGAGAGGAGGAGGGAGCCTGCAGACCTGCCCGACTCCAGGTACAGCTTTACCGCACACCTGCAGGAAGGCCTGGCAGCTGTGACGTCTCCGCGCAGAGAGTCTGAGAGCCAGGACTGGGTCTCCTCTTTTGGGCGGGAGGAAAGCTGAAAAGGCGAGGCCATGCAGGGGAGGGCAGGTGGGAGTGGAGGGAGGGGGTCCTGTCACTGATCCCAGCTGAATTGATGGCCTCCTCTCTAGAACCGGGCAGCCCCATTCCAGCTGAACTTGTGTGCTGTTCTCTGAGGCCAGCATCTCTCTCCTTCAGCTTTTTCCTCTCACCGCTTTACCAGGGAAGGAGTGGAAATCCCTGATAATCTCTCTGATTCACTCATGGAAACTTGGGTCTCTGGAAACCACCCAAACAAGAAACATCCAACTCTGCCTTGCTCCCCTGCTGGATAAACTCAAATATACTCCTAGTTACAAACCTGTCCACCAACATGTAAAGACTCGAATGGCGAATGGTGGGTGCGGCTGGTTAAGGAGCTGAGCTGAGGCTGTGGCCACTGGGCTTCCAAGCCATCTCCCGCCCGCCCCATCCTTCTCCACTCCTCTCTTCATCCTCTGCCTCCTTCCCTTACTCAGACTCAGCACCGGAGACCTGGCACTGTGCCAGAGGGTTCCACGCGGGGAGCCGAGAGTCCTGCAGCCCTGGCCCCACACTTCCTGGCTGGATTCACTCGCTTTCTTTGCCTGGATGGATTTCTTTCTCTTCCTCTCTCCATTTGTCTGGCTTTCTCTCTGCTCTCCTTGCCTCCTGCAGACTCTCCTGTTCTCTGTGCATATTTCTTTCTCTCTTGTCTGTCTCTTACATATCTCTCCCTTGTTTCTCTATCTCCTTTCTCTCTCTCTCTCTCCTTCTCCAACAAGTCCCCATCCCATCTATTCTTTCCACATACCTGCCCCATTCTCCTTCAGCTCCATCATCTCTTGCTGGCAGTCCTTTGACAGCCCCAAGCACGTTCCTTTGTCTCCAGTCTTGTCCCATTCTCTACTTTCCTCTCACAGCATTTATATAATCTGGAAAGTGGGCTGTTTCCTTCTCTGGCTTAAAATCCTTCAAGGCACCCACTGCCCTCAGGGTTAATCCCAGCCTCCCTTTCGAGACATGCTAGATCCCCATCAGCTCCTTGTCCATCTGTCCAGACTCATCTCTCTTCACACCTCTGGGTTCCACTTGACTGTATATGTGTAGAGAGAACACACACACACACACACACACACAGAATGAGAACCTGAGGGACAGACACAGTTACTAGAGAGATAGAGAGGGAGAGACAAAAGGCAGTGCTCTGTTGGAAGAGGAGTGGTCTGTCACCTCAGCCCTTCTAGTCATTTGTCTGCTGCAGGGCCTGGCCATGTGTGCAGAGGACTTTGTACCCACCCAGATCATCTTACACTGGAATCTGTGCTCCATACACTTGACACTTGTACACTGACTGTCTTGGAGTGCTATCAGGTAGGAAGGAGGGCTTTCTGATTGGGCAAAGGCAGAAGAAGGTAGGCACAGGAGGCAGGCAAGTTTACGAGCAACTGGAGGATGCTGGTAGCCCTGATTCCTGGTAAAGTGGGTGAGGTCACTGCCTGTGGAATGTGTGGGGCATTAAGGACAGAGGGAAGAAAGGGTGAAGGTATGGGCAGATTCAGAGGGTCACATGACAGGAAGCCAACCAGGCAGACACCAAGGCCACCTGGGCAATGGCGGGGACTCAGGTGATAACCAGGAACTTGTGGGAAGGTTGCCCACGAGGTTGGATGATTTCCTGTAGCAGTTTGGCAACACGGGTGCCTAAGCGTAGAAGATGAACCATTGGATTGCCCTGGAAATGGGGACTTCTCTAAGAGTGGGATGGAAGGACAAGCGTCAAAGGAATTGTTTTGAAGGTTTCGGCCAAAGAGTGGTTGGTGTAATAGAATATGGAATCTCTCTAAAATTGGAAAGGTAAGGAAGGCAGGAAGGGCAGATGGGGAAATATTCAGTTCAGTTCAGTCGCTCAGTCGTGTCCGACTCTTTGTGACCCCATGAATCGCAGCACGCCAGGCCCCCTTGTTCATCACCATTCTCGGAATTCACTCAGACTCATATCCATCAAGTCTGTGATGCCAGCCAGCCATCTCATCCTTGGTTGTCCCCTTCTCCTCATGCCCCCAACCCCTCCCAGCATCAGAGTCTTTTCCAATGAGTCAACTTTTTGCATGAGGTGGCCAAAGTACTGGACTTTCAGCTTTAGCATCATTCCTTCCAAAGAAATCCCAGGGCCGATCTCCTTTAGAATGAACTGGTTGGATCTCCTCGCAGTCCAAGGGACTCTCAAGAGTTTTCTCCAACACCACACTTCAAAAGCACTAATTTTTTGGTGCTCAGCCTTGTTCACAGTCCAGCTCTCACATCCATACATGACCACAGGAAAAACCATAGCCTTGACTAGATGGACCTTAGTCAGCAAAGTAATGTCTCTGCTTTTGAATATACTATCTGGGTTGGTCATAACTTTTCTTCCAAGGAATAAGCGTCTTCTAATTTCATGGCTGCAGTCACCATCTGCAGTGATTTTGGAGCCCCCCAAAATAAAGTCTGACACTGTTTCCACTGTTTCCCCATCTATTTCCCATGAAGTGATGGGACCAGATGCCATGATCTTCATTTTCTGAATGTTGAGCTTTAAGCCAAATTTTTCACTCTCCTCTTTCACTTTCATCAAGAGGCTTTTTAGGTCCTCTTCACTTTCTGCCATAAGGGTGGTGTCATCTGCATATCTGAGGTTATTGATATTTCTCCCGGCAATCTTGATTCCAGCTTGTGTTTCTTCCAGTCTAGCGTTTCTCGTGATGTACTCTGTATAGAAGTTAAATAAGCAAGGTGACAATATACAACCTTGACGTACTCCTTTTCCTATTTGGAACCAGTCTGTTGTTCCGTGTCCAGTTCGAACTGTTGCTTCCTGACCTGCATACAGATTTCTCAAGAGGCAGGTCAGGTGGTCTGGTATTCCCATCTCTTTCAGAATTTTCCACAGTTTATTGTGATCCACACAGTCCAAGGCTTTGGCATAGTCAATAAAGCAGAAATAGATGTTTTTCTGGAATGCTCTTGCTTTTTCCATGATCCAGCAGGTGTTGGATCCCACACTGAAGGTCAGGAATGGCGGTGGTAAGGAGATATCCCTCATCCAAGGTAAGGAGCAGCAGCTGTGCTTTGCTGGAGCAGCCCACACCCCAGGTAAGAGAAATCCAAGTAAGATGGTAGGTGTTGCAAGAGGGCATCAGAGGGCAGACACACTGAAACCATACTCACAGAAAACTAGTCAGTCTAATCACACTAGGACCACAGCCTTGTCTAACTCATTGAAACCAAGCCATGCCTGTGGGGCAACCCAAGACGGGCGGGTCATGGTGGAGAGGTCTGACAGAACGTGGGGGAAAAATTAGAGGGGAAGAAATAGTTGGAGGTTTGACGAAACTGAAGAACAGGTGTGGTGGTAATAAGAGGGTGTGGGAGGGTATGGAACAGAGGTCCTCGCATCAATAGCCTGTGTGTTCTGGGTAGTGGACAGAGCAAGGGCCATGGATCAGAGGCTGAGGGGTGGTGGAGGGGTCACTGAAGAGTAATGAGCCACTCATACACCTGGAAGCTTAAAACATCAATAGTCTGGAGTCAGCTGGAGGGTCTGCTGGTCTTGGCTGGGCTCCCTCACATGCCTGAGGTCAGTGGCGTGTTGGTGGGAGCTGGTTGGCACCTGCTGGTCTGCGATGGCCTCACTCACAGCTCTGGGGTTTGGCTGGCTGTTGGCCCAGGTGTTGGGGGTGGCCAGATACCGTGTCTCTCATCCTCTAGCTCAGGCTCAGGTTGAGAGCAAGTGCAGCATCACCTCTTCTGCATCCTAGTGGCCAAAGCGTTGCCCTCAAATCAAGCAGTAGAGAAATGGCTCATCTTCTTGGTGGGAAGAGCTGGAAAGAAGTGTGACCACTTCCCAACCTCGCACAGTTAAGGCCCTGATCGTCCTAGGGATGGTTAGATCACTAGCTCCCCCACTCAATTCCTTTGGGATGTACACTGAGATTCAGGTCTTCAGAGAGTGATAGGATGTGACACAGAGCCTGTAGAAATAGCATCAGGAGGGAGAAAGGCAGTCCAGGCCCTCAGAGGAGTGGCTGTGTGTGTGTGTGTTTGCAGTGAGCTTCGGGGATTGAGAAGATGACAACCTCTGGGAGGGGCAGGGGCAGGGGCGGCAGTGACAACCCTGGGAAACAGTTTCTGGTACTTTGCAGAACTGTAGCATTAGCAATTCAGTCCCCTTCTTTCCCCTGCCCCAACCCCACTGCTGGTAACTGACAGAAGGTCACGGCCCATCAAGACGCTGCCCAGGGGAAGGCTGCTACTCAGCTCTTTCTTATTGACCGACTGTCTTCACTTTCTTTCACTCAACAAGTAATTATTGAGCATCAGTCATGTGCCAGGCTCTGTGTGGGGGACAGGGAAGAAGACACAGTCCCTGCCCTTGGGGAACTCAAAACTTGGGTATTATGGCTGAGGTGTGTCTACACACATGGGCTCACAGGTGTGTGCCCATGAGTGTGCACACATACACATTACTCCTCTGGTACCCTCACATGCCTTATATATTAAAATATGTACCCTTGCTAACTAAAAAAAGCAAAACTTCAAAATTATCCTAATTATTTACCTTTCCACTGTTTAATATCTGACAACACTGAGGTTTTTCTAGAATAAAAACTGATATGTTAAAAATTAAAAGATTCTATTCAATGGCTTGTTTGAAATCTCCCATGTTCAGGCTGACTCTAGAATCTATTTCTGTGTAAAAAGGGAATGCTGGGAACCTTCCTTAGAAATAAAAAGCACAAAAATAACAGTAGCAGTAAAAACAGTAACTTCCCTATTTGCGATGCTAGAAGGCAATGGCACCCCACACCAGTACTCTTGCCTGGAAAATCCCATGGATGGAGGAGCCTGGTGGGCTGCAGTCCATGGGGTGGCTGAGAGTTGGACACGACTCAGTGACTTCACTTTCACTCTTCTCTTTCATGCATTGGAGAAGGAAATGGCAACCCACTCCAGTGTTCTTGCCTGGAGAATTCCAGGGATGGGGGAGCCTGGTGGGCTGCCATCTCTGGGGTCGCACAGAGTCGGACACGACTGAAGCGATTTAGCAGCAGCAGCAGCAGCAGTTTGAAACATCCAGTCTTGCATGTTATATCAGTTGTCTTGTGAATGGCATCTCAGTGTTGGCCTGGGGCTCCTGGGAGGTTTATGGGAACAAGTGTGGCTCTTGAGGCAGCCAGCTCATGTCTCCAGGTACAAACTGGCTTTGGTGGGTTGTGGTGAGCCCTACTAAAGGGGAAGAGATGCCTCCTTTGTTTCTCAGTCCTGTTGCCTCTTCTTGAGCAAGGCTTGGGCTCCCAGGAGAATACTTCAGAGCCAAGGCCAGCACTGGGTTCATGATCTCCACGGCCAGAGTCAAGGCCAGTCTACATGAGAATCATTTGCTGTTGTTGTTCAGCCTGACTGACTGAACAGCAGTGTCTGACTCCCTGCCACCTCATGAACTGCAGCTCGCTAGACTCCACTATCTTTCACTATCTCCTGGAATTTGCTCAAACTTATGTCCATTGAGTCACTGATGTCATTAATTCAAGGAATGTTGCAGCTGGAAGAAACTTGGGGGACCTCTGGGCTTCACTCACTATCTGCAAAATAGGGCTGCCATTCACATTGGCTTCAGGCTTGTTATGAAGTAGAAATACCACTGACCACAGTGACGCTGAGGCAGGTGCCCTATGGACACTATGGATGTGAGCTCTCCACCTCCTCCAAGTGAGGTCTACACTGAAGCTTGTTACTCTGATGATCCAGTCCAGGGTACCTTTTCCCTTCACTTCTGGAGACTTTAATCAAGACATGAACTCCATGTTTTCCAGAGCTACCAGGATGCTCTAAGCTTTCAATTTATGTCCCAGGGAGCCGAAGATCTTACTCACAGGCATGTCCAGAGCTGGCTTTGGTAAGATGCAGAGACATGGCTTTTGCCCCCTCAGCCAAGAGAGTCTGAGCTTCTGCTCTGTGTTAGGTTAAATTAAGTGCTGTGCTGGGGATAGAGAGGAATCTGCATGGAGCTCACAGTCTGCATGGGGACAGACAAGACAGCAGATGGTCCCAGTGCAAAGTGGTACCAAAAATATCAGAGGAGGAAAGGAAACCTGGAGGAAGTGTGTGGGGTCATGGATTCCCCTGGGTCAGGAAGATCCCCTAGAGGAGGGCATGGCAACCTCCCCAGTATTCTTGCCTGAAGAATCCCATGGACAGAGGAGTGTGCCGGGCCACAGACCATAGCTTCACAAAGAATTGGACATGACTGAAGAGGAACTAAAAAGCCTCTTAATGAAAGTGAAAGAGGAGAGTGAAAAAGTTGGCTTAAAGCTCAACATTCAGAAAATGAAGATCATGGCATCTGGTCCCATCACTTCATGGGAAATAGATGGGGAAACAGTGGAAAGAGTGTCAGACTGTATTTTTTGGGCTCCAAAATCACTGCAGATGGTGACTGCAGCCATGAAATTAAAAGATGGTTACTCTAGTGAAGAGAAACTAAAAAGCCTCTTGATGAAAGTGAAAGAGGAGAGCGAAAAAGTTGGCTTAAAGCTCAATATTGAGAAAATGAAGATCTTGGCATCCAGTCCCATCACTCCATGGGAAATAGATGGAGACACGTGGAAATAGTGTCAGACTTTATTTTTGGGGGCTCCAAAATCACTGCAGATGGTGACTGCAGCCATAAAATTAAAAGACGCTTACTCCTTTGAAGAAAAGTTATGACCAACCTAGACAGCATATTCAAAAGCAGAGACATTATTTTGCCGACTAAGGTCCGTCTAGTCAAGGCTATGGTTTTTCCTGTGGTCATGTATGGATGTGAGAGTTGGACTGTGAAGAAGGCTGAGCACCAAAGAATTGATGCTTTTGAAGTGTGGTGTTGGAGAAGACTCTTGAGAGTCCCTTGGACTGCAAGGAGATCCAACCAATCCATTCTGACGGAGACCAACCCTGGGATTTCTTTGGAAGGAATGATGCTAAAGCTGAAACTCCAGTACTTTGGCCACCTCATGCGAAGAGCTGACTCATAGGAAAAGGCATTGTTGCTGGGAGGGATTGGGGGCAGGAGGAGAAGGGGACAACAGAGGATGAGATGGCTGGATGGCATCACTGACTCGATGAACGCGAGTCTGAGTGAACTCCGGGAGTTGGTGATGGACAGGGAGGCTTGGCGTGCTGCGATTCATGGGGTTGCGGTCGCAAAGAGTCGGACACGACTGAGTGACTGAACTGAACTGAACTGAAACATATAAATTTAGGATGGTAAAAACATCCTAAAGATGAAAACTATGTTTATCTGGAAGGTATCCAAACTCTCTCCTTCCAAGATCACTCTCACACAAATTGTAGCTGAAACTGACTGATTTATGCTCTTAATTAGTGACAGAGTAAAGTTTACCATACAATGCGGCCATAATAAGCTACTCCTTATGCAAAAAAAAAAAAAAAAAAAGAGAGAGTTTCCAGTTTTGATATTTCCTTTATACTGATTACTAGATCACTCAGTGGCTACTGGCACTAGAGTACTTTCACATGTATGTTTTAAAAATTGACCTCAACTATCCCCTAAATCATCACAGAAACATCATGAGTTCTAAAATGACAATTTTACATTGGAGGCACCAACAATGTAATATCCAGTCTCTCCAATGATTAAATGAACTACAAAGCCACTGGGCAACATGAACATGAAAGGAGTTGGGCTGGTCAACATAAAATCAAATGCAGCCTTAACCTCTCAATCATATGAAGATGGATGCTTCAGGCATAAGCACATTAACCTGTGAAATTTAATTTGCTCCACTTCCAGAAACAGGTTAAATTAGGTTAGGAACCAGAGGGCCTCTTGTCATAGAGGAAGAGAGGGAGGATAGATAGAGGGAATCAGAGCAAGTGGAGAGAGGGGAACAGAAATGCATAGGAACAAGTCATTTTACTCAGAGTCCTTTTAAGAGCAAGCTTGGGTGTCATCCTGTAGTTCTATGCCAGAAACCCAGTTCCAGGAGACTTACACTCCCTCCAAAAGAAGGTTTCTCTTTAACTATATAATATTCATCGAAACACACATTGGTTTTGAGTGCCTCTTGCCTCCTTTCCTAATAAATAAAATATCCGAATGCCACAAGATCAAGCACATCATCAAAAACTTTAAGAATTTATGAAAGAAAGCAAATTCTCCGTAGATTACCAGTAATTCTCTCTAGAGTGATATTGCAAGACTTCTGACCATTAGACAGAAGACTAGTTCACATTTGGACCAATCACTTATCTGTATCTTTTTGTTATTTAGTCGCTAAGTTCTGTCCGACTCGTTTGCGACTCCATGGACTGTAGCCCACCAGGTTCCTCTGTCCATGGGATTTTCCAGGCAAGGATACTGGAGTGGGTTGCCACTTCCTTCTCCACGGGATCGTCCCAAACCTAGGATGGAACCTGCATCTCTTGTATTGACAGGGTGATTCTTTACCTCTGAATCACTGAGGAATACTAGCCCCTTATCTCTATCTGCTGAAATAAAATTCACTTGTGAGAAGCTAGTTTATTCCTAAAAGCCAAGGTTGCTTTGCTTACTTACAAAATGAGAACTTAAAAATACTCTGTGTGATGTACAATTATTTCATTAGTCTGTTGTTTATTTAAAAGTACTTTAAAAGCAGAGATTTCCTTAAGAAATATCTAACATATAATACGATGTCATAAATAACCAGATGTTTAGAAAATCATTATTGAAGGCTGAGGGGAAAAGCAAAGGATTATAGTGATGGTCAGAAACAATAAATTATGTTTTCACTTGCTTTGATGAACTTGGTTCTGAATATAACAGTGTATTGTCACTCACTTTGAACCTACCATCCATGAAATAAAGCAAATGGAAATGCATACAGTTAGCTACTTGTTTGAAATCCTCTCTGATTTGGTAAGGCAGGTTTTTTATGGTGTTGATTAATGGTGAGCACAACACTGTCCAACAAATCAGTTGTCCCAGTGTTGAGCAAGGGGACCACCTCCCCTAATCCTAACTGGAGCTAAATATCCAGCTGGAGAGTGACTGAAGGTATAGCGATGAAAAAGACAAACAGCTAGCTCCCCTTCTGACTTCTGAAAAGCTGGCAACCAAAATAATTCTGGCCAAAAAAAGTCACTTTATCCGTTCATCACACTTCCCCATGTTTGCAGTTCTGAAATGGAAGAGAATTTCAGCACCAGAAACATTCAGCACAGACCATTTGTCGGCACTTTTGTTTTTAGTTTCTGGTTTTTCACCTAGTCTCTTGGCAAGTTTAATGTTTACCACAAATACTGTTGTCTAGCATTGTGATGCTGTGACTTAGATCTCCGGGACCTATCTATCCACCAGCTGCCAGTTTACACCTTTAGACAACATCATTCTCCCACCTCCCAGTCCCTGGTAGCTACCATTTAATTCCCGTTTCTATGAATTTGGCTTTTTTAGACTCCATATATAAGTGATACCATACAATATCTATATAGCATTGTTTCTGTGTATCTTATAAGGTTCTCAGTGCTTTTAAGAATTCTGGGCTTGAGCTTATTTTCAGCTATTTAGATTACTTTTCACCTCACTAAACAAAGAACATTTTTTCCTGCTCTGGAAATAGAGATATCTATACAGTTTATTTTATCAGAATTCTTTAATTTAGAGTCTCTCTGCTTCCTCTTATCTGAGTACACCAGCAGGCAAACTTAAGAATTATGAACCACAGATTACACGCGGTATGCAGTTAACAAAGGGGATTTCACGGCTCTGCAGTTTTCATAATTACATTAAAGCCAGGCATGTTTCTCTTTAAACACCAAAATGTGTCTTTATAAAGAAATTGGGTTTCAGGATTTGTCATTAGAAAAGTAAATAAGCAAGGATTAAAATGGCATTTACCATGAGGAAATAGTGGCCCAGCAGCTACAGTCAAGTACACTCCAGTCTGTGTAAAGAAAGAGCTTCAGAGCTGGAGTCAGAGGTTTTTTCTGGGTAACAGGCTCGGCTCTCCCACAAACCAGTGCTGAGACTTCAGGAAGGTCCCTTCATCTTTTAGTTTCCTCATTTGTATAGGAATATGATTGACTTACTGAACATATACTTTTTAAGTGAAAGAAAGTGAAAAGTGAAAGTGAAGTTGCTCAGTTGTGTCCGACTCTTTGCGACTCATGGACTGTAGCCCACCAAGTTCCTCCGTCCATGGAATTCTCCAGGCATGAATACTGGAGTGGGTTGCCATTTCCTTCTCCAGGGGACCTTCCTGACCCAGGGATCGAACCCAGGTCTCCCGCATTGCAGGCAGACACTTTAACCTCCGCGCCACCAGGGAAGCCCCATACATACTTTTTAAGGTCTCTCAATCCTAAAGACTCCTAAGGTTAAATCCTTTCAAAGGAACTTATTTCTTCACTTGTGGCCCAGCTGGTAAAGAATCTGCCTGCAACACAGGAGACCTGGGTTCAATCCCTGGGTTGAGCAGATCCCCTGAATAAGGGAAAGGCTACCCACTCCAGTGTTCTGGCCTGGAAAATTCCATGGATTGTTTAGTCCATGGAGTTGCAAAGAGCTAGACACAACTGATCGACTTTCACATACTTTTGTTTCATAAGAGAATGAAATGTAGGGCCCCTAGAAAGCTACTTAGGACATTGTTTGTTTGTTTGTTTTTTAAAAAGAGTTTTATGAATTTCAGTACAGCGATTCTCAAACTTTGGTATATGATAAAACTTGCTGAAGTAGCAATTCCTGGGCCCTATCACTAAAGATCGATTCAGGAGGATGGGTATGTGTGTGGACATCTGTACTATGAATGACCCTCCAGGAAATTCTAATGCAGATGCTCTGTGGACCTCACTTTGAGATTAAACTAGTAGCTTGAAAGAAATAAAGAAATTTGTTCAAATTTTGGCTTAATGCCTGGAAAAAAACTGCTTCAACAGGATACTAAGACACAATCATTCCAAATAAAACCTTCTTTTGCTCTCAGAAGTAGGATTATAAAAAATAAATTTGATGTTATTCACCAGGATAATTCAGATTTGGCTGGCACATGCAATTTCTGAATTATCCCTTTCTTCTTTTATTAAAAGTTCTTTGCAGTTTTCCTCCTCATGGAAGTCACCTTTAATTACCATATATGCTGAGTATTATCTAACCCAGCACAGAGCTGTCCTGGATTTTTCTGTCAAAAAGTTCTGGTTCTAACCATACTTACTATCCAGGTCAAAGTCGAATCTATTCTTAGCAGGTTATAAAATTCTATAGTAGAATTTTAGTTTGCTTAATATAACATAAAGGTCTAGATATCAAAAAAGATTAAAAATGTATAAGTTTTAGCAGTTATCTATTTTCTGTTTATTCCTCTGTATTTTAAATTTTTCTACAAAAGATATTTTATCTTTTACAATCTTTATATTAGAAAGAAAAAGAGAAAGAAGGAAGGAGGAAGATAGATGAAAGGAGAAGAAAGAGGAGCAAGAGGAGAGGAGATGGAATGTGTGTGCTATTCATTTCCAAGGATGAGATCAGACTAGTCTTTATCCCTGCATATTATTTTCTTACGAGCAAATATATATTTGTATTTCTGGTAAATGGTACATAATTCATTTTTGTGACAAATGTATTATCTAAAATTTTTAAACACACATTGAATATTCTACTCACTAAACTTTGAGTTTATAAAACACTGCAATAAAATGGCAAATGTCTATATTTGGGGCTATATCTAAATTACATACACAATATTACTCTCACTTCTTTCCGTACTACACACGCTTTAGTTTCAAAGCATCCAACAATTGGGAACTATTTTCATGTCAGCTATAATACATGAGTCTAAATAAATGATAATCGTGCAGCAGGTCGACTCGTCCTTGAGTGTTCTGACCTTGAAGAAAAAGCATCACTTTATTGCTTTAGCTGAAGTCTAGACTGTGATTCCCCCAGTCCAAAATGTGCCTGGATCCATCAATCTTCAGAACACAATCACATTTTGTGAAAAGAAGGGTAGAATGATTCATTTATGATTAAAGAACAAGAAGACCAGTTTCACACACTAATCAAATCATGGTATAAATGGTCTTGAAAGAAATAAAGAAATTTGTTCAAATTTTGGCTTAATGCCTGGAAAAAAACTGCTTCAACAGGATACTAAGACACAATCATTCCAAATAAAACCTTCTTTTGCTCTCAGAAGTAGGATTATAAAAAATAAATTTGATGTTATTCACCAGGATAATTCAGATTTGGCTGGCACATGCAATTTCTGAATTATCCCTTTCTTCTTTTATTAAAAGTTCTTTGCAGTTTTCCTCCTCATGGAAGTCACCTTTAATTACCATATATGCTGAGTATTATCTAACCCAGCACAGAGCTGTCCTGGATTTTTCTGTCAAAAAGTTCTGGTTCTAACCATACTTACTATCCAGGTCAAAGTCGAATCTATTCTTAGCAGGTTATAAAATTCTATAGTAGAATTTTAGTTTTGCTTAATATAACATAAAGGTCTAGATATCAAAAAAGATTAAAAATGTATAAGTTTTAGCAGTTATCTATTTTCTGTTTATTCCTCTGTATTTTAAATTTTTCTACAAAAGATATTTTATCTTTTACAATCTTTATATTAGAAAGAAAAAGAGAAAGAAGGAAGGAGGAAGATAGATGAAAGGAGAAGAAAGAGGAGCAAGAGGAGAGGAGATGGAATGTGTGTGCTATTCATTTCCAAGGATGAGATCAGACTAGTCTTTATCCCTGCATATTATTTTCTTACGAGCAAATATATATTTGTATTTCTGGTAAATGGTACATAATTCATTTTTGTGACAAATGTATTATCTAAAATATTTAAACACACATTGAATATTCTACTCACTAAACTTTGAGTTTATAAAACACTGCAATAAAATGGCAAATGTCTATATTTGGGGCTATATCTAAATTACATACACAATATTACTCTCACTTCTTTCTGTACTACACACGCTTTAGTTTCAAAGCATCCAACAATTGGGAACTATTTTCATGTCAGCTATAATACATGAGTCTAAATAAATGATAATCGTGCAGCAGGTCGACTCGTCCTTGAGTGTTCTGACCTTGAAGAAAAAGCATCACTTTATTGCTTTAGCTGAAGTCTAGACTGTGATTCCCCCAGTCCAAAATGTGCCTGGATCCATCAATCTTCAGAACACAATCACATTTTGTGAAAAGAAGGGTAGAATGATTCATTTATGATTAAAGAACAAGAAGACCAGTTTCACACACTAATCAAATCACGGTATAAATGGAATTCATCTGATGTACTTTTTCAGTGACATGAGCAGAAAACAGATAAAATCTAGTCTAAAACTATATTATGGAATATATATAATATACATATATATATATATACACACACATTTTGAGATCAAATATGGTTAGTTTGCTGAGTGTCTGTGTTCCAGGCACAATGCACAATGAGTTAAACATAAGCCATAATCCTTGCACATTAGAAGCTTTCCGTTTCCTGAGAAGACATTTCATACCAGCTCCTCCAGAATGCCAGGCAAAGCTTCTCAGTCCATTACATATTTTCCCTTTCCAGCTAGACCTTTTAATCAGTGTCTTGGAAGACTATGAAAGTGTTTTGGCTAGTTTCCCTCTGACATCTACATTAATACTGAGCTTCTGGAGACAGCAAACACAGACAAACATCTCTTTCTTTCTTCTTCATTTTTTTCCCTTGGCTTTTTATTTCCTGTGCTTTACCAATACTCACCATGCAGATGCCCTGTCTATGTGCCCCTAATACTTTCTGGTTGTTAAAACTCTTCTCTGTTTGGAGGAGGAAACCTTAGTCCATTTATTTAAAAAACAGTAGAACTTATCACATTTAAACATTCACCCACAGTAGACAATCTTCTAAAATGTAAAGCCCTTCACTGCCTTCCCACTAAACTTGAAATACAATCTAAACTCATTAGATGATCAATAAGAACCTGTGTAATCTGCTTCTTAACCACCCCTTCCATCTTCTTTCTTTCTCCTTTCTCCTTCATTCCTTCCACATAAACCAGAATCCTTCACAAGAAAGCTTAAGTAAGGAGTATATGAATATTCTATATAGGAGCTACTTCATCACATAGATGAATCAGTCCAGGAACCACAGGAGGCGTCTCACTACAGAGATTGTTATATTTCTGCTTCTCTGTCCATTCAGGCCATAATATCCAAGTGTTTCCTATTTTATTTCTTTCCACAGACACCATAAAAGGGATTAGCACAAGTATGATGACCTGTAATTCTAGTATAAAGATAGTTTAGGAAAAGAATCAAAGCAAACATAAAAATAATATTAGAAAATATAAGTTCATTTTTGCTCTTTAAGCTCTGGTCTATTTTCATAATTTTAAAATTGTATTGTAAAATATATGTACATATATATGACGTATATATAAAATACTAAAGAAGAATAGCCATGTATTGAAAGATTTATGAGTCAAAAATATACTAAATCTACTCAGAAAAATACACTATAACTTGACTCATGGAGCAGACATATACAGGCCGTTTGTGAAAAGACTTCACTTAGTTTCATGCTTATATTAACCACCACCACGAGATGCCCAGAGCAAGGACTGGGTTTTTCAAATCTAAAAATTCAGTGTTTAGTACATAACAGATTTTCAACATATATATCATTTGTATGGCAAAAATCAGTGATTGTGCAAGGTCAAGAATTACTAGATCTGTATCTCAAGAGGATTTATAAAATATTAAAACTTGATAATCTCTTAAAAATAGAATGGCCGAGCATCACAGATATGCTTTAGACATCTGAGGTATTTTCCTGCCTGGGACACAGCTGATTTCCTCACTCCATGCTAGCCTTCCACCATACTCCATCAATGGGGAGCAACATAGTGCAGGAGGGAAATGCAGATGGCTGAGACCATAACTTTTTAATGTTTTTCCTAAGTCTGAAAATACACAGGGTCTTTATGGAATATGGAGGAGGAAGAACAAAATAGTTTAGTAGGTTGGGAGCTGCAACATCCTGGATGTGACTCTGCAATCAATAACATCATTCCTCTAGAATTTTGTCCATGCTCCAAAGTTCAGTGTGAATGCTGCTGCTTCTTGCTAAGTCTCTGACACTGTCCATCCTTACAATCCCAGCAATGGGGAATTCACCACCTTGCTCTTTTATCTATGTTTCCACAGCTATTTTTTCATCATTATCAACAAAGTGGGCTTCCCTGTGGCTCAGATGATACTCTGCTTGCAATGTAGGAGACCCAGGTTTAATCCCTGGGTTTGGGAAGATCCCTTGGAGAAGGCAATAGCGACTCACTGCAGTATTCTTGCCTGGAGAATTCCATGGATAGAGGAGCCTGAGAGGCTACAGTTCACGGGGCGCAAAGAGTTGGACATGACTGAGTGACTAACAAATTCACTTTTTCACTTTCATCAATAAAGTGAGTTGTGTAGGTTTACTTTTGCTTGCTGAGTAGACTCACACTATTTCTTCCAAGGTGTCCCTAGAAATGACAATGTAAGTGGACCTCTATGGCTGTCAAAGAATTGTGGCCACTTGTATGAAGTAAATTACACCAGACAAATAATATTCAAAAGTGGGAATTACATGTAAAAATACTTTACCTCTAATGATTCCTCTGGTTTCATTGTCTCTATCTGGACCATACATTGGATTTTTTCCAAGCTCATACTTCCTTGATGCCATGAAAAGTTTTTCATTAGGTTCATAACTACTTCATATACTATGAGTCCTCTCTTTTCTCTAATATTCTTTAAAACAATAATACTAATAATAAACTTTATCATCTGCCAGAGTGGTTTTCAGTCTCTACCTTAATCCTACAAGATGGCATGACTTTTAATCAGAGACTCTGGTTTTAAAATCCCACACAAAATGACATTCAACAAAACTTACTATACAAGTTAAGCATGCCACAGCACAAAGCATTTTGTCTCCTTAGAAGACGTTTGCTTCTTGGCAGGAAATCTATGACAAACCTAAACAATATGCTGGAAAGCAGAGACATTACGCTGCTGACAAGGCTATGATTTCCCCAGTGGTCATGCACAATTGTGAAATCTGGACCATAAAGAAGGTGGAGCATCAAAGAATTGATGCCTTCAAACTATGGTGCTGGAGAAGACTCCTGAGAGTCCCTTAGAGAGCAAGGAGATCAAACCAGTCAATCTTAAGGGAAATCAACCCTGAATTCTCTTTGGAAGGACTGATGCTGGAGCTGAAACTCCAGTATTTTGGTCATCTGATGTGAATAGGCTGACTCATTGGAAAAGTCCCTGATGCTGGGAAAAGACTGAGGGCAGGAGGAGAAGAGGGCGTCAGAGGATGAGATGGCTGGATGGCATCGCTGATGCAATAGGCACGAACTTGGGCAAATTTTGGGAGATTGTGAGGGGCAGAGAGGACTGGCATGCTGCAGTCCATGGAGTCACAAAGAGTCAGACATGACTGAGCGAATGAACAGCAACAAAAACAACTAACTTATAGACCTTCCAAGAGAATATCCAGGCAGTTTTCAAAAGATTTTAAGATTAAGTTTTTTTAGTGAAAATTATATGAACCATCATAATTTATGAGTTCTTCATGAATTAAATATCAGTCTATTATTAATAAGCTAGATACAAAAATGGGTTAAGAACAACTCATTTCACATGGATATCTACTTCTGCAAATTATCTTCATAATGGCTTCTTATCTCATGATCAGTTGCTACAATTCTTAAATGTAACTGAGTTTATTAGTTATTGCAAATCTTATCCACCCCCTCCCATCACTGCTTTATAACCTAGGAATTGTAGCAGTCAGTCAGTCAGTCAGTATATCGTGTGTGTGTGTGTTAACTCGCCTCAGTCATGGCCGACTCTTTGAGACCATATGGACTGCAACCCGACAGGTTTCTCTGTTCATGAGATTCTCCAGGCAACAATACTGGGGTGGGTTGCCATGACCTCCTCCAAGGATCTTTCCAACCCAGGGCTCTTATGTTTCCTGCATTGGCAGGTGGGTTCTTTACCACTAGCACCACCTGGAAAGCCTCGTCAGTAGCACATTCATGCCTTTCTATATAGTCCATTACACATGCCTGGTCCTAGACTTGCTTTAATGAGAAATGCAGCAAGATAGCCTTGTGCCATTTCTGAGCCTAAGCGGTAAGGAGATCTAGCGGCTTCAACTCTGATGCACTGGGTAGCCCTAAGCTGCCATGTATGAAGCGAGGCTGCCCTGTCAGAGAGACCACATGGAAAGAATTCAGAGAGAAGAAAAGACCCAAAGGCTTCATGGAGAAAACCTAAGGAACCACCCAGCAGAGAAAACTGCATCTCTAAACTAGGGCCCCAGGGGAATCACTCCTGCCAACCCCAGGAATCCTTACCCACTTAGCTGAGGAATCAGAATGTGAGCACAAAAGTCATTTTGGACAGTCCAGTTCGGCAGACATCGTGTGGAGAAATGAGCCAACCATCCTGTGTACTGCCTGGATGTCTGACCCATTAAATCATGAGAAATAATAAGATATTTTAACTAGTTAGTTTTAGTCGTCTTTGCTACATAGCAACAGAGAACTGAGGGCTTCCCTGGTGGCTTAGATAGTAAAGAACCTGCCTGAGAATGTGGGAGACCCAGGTTCAATCCCTGGGTTGGGAAGATCCCTTGGAGAAGGGAATAGCAATTCACTCCACTATTGTTATCTGGAGAATCCCATGGACAGAGGAGCTTGGTGAGCTACAAAGAAATGGACACAACTAAGCAACTAACACACACATACAACAGAGAACTGAAACAGGAATGTATTTAGTTGCTATTGTTTCAGTCTTTAGGAAATAATCCTTAAAAAAAAAAGTTCAGACCAACCCAAATGAGTATAGAATTGCTTAACTAGAAGTATATATTTTCATGCAGAGGAGTAGGTCATCCATTGAGCTATAGTGTTTTCTCTGTTACTTTCGAGTAATCTTTCTTCCTCTTCTCAAAAAATATGTAAATTTAGGAAAGTCATTCAAAGAGGAAGAGGCAGTTTGGATGAATGCACAAACATCCTTTTTTTCTAGTATACATAACTCAAGGAACAGACTGCAAAGCATTATAGAGGAACAGGTAGACTATATAATCTTTCAATATCCTCCCTAAATGTTGTTCTATACAACTGAGCTTTTTGATTTATACTGAGTGACAGAGAATTAGATAAGAATCTGGAGTGCAGCTAGTCTACAATATCATTTAAACACTAAGCAATATACTTTAATAGTCATGTGAAAGAAATAGAAGAAATGTATCCTGAAGCTGAAGAGGCCAAGAGTAACAGTTTTAATAGAGGCCGTTTCTATTCCACTTAGGGTATGCCAAGGGAGGAATATGATTTTTCTTAAGAAATAATTTTGCATTTGCTACATCACACAGATAAATGGGTGATCAAAGCCTTTTCTTAATCATGAGGCTTCATGGCTATATTGATTTTAACTGCTTACACAACACAAACTGTAGAACAGATATAACCACATAACCAGAAATTCACCTGAGCCATTTTTTCCTTTAACAAAACATCTCTAAAAATATCTTGATCAGCACTACTTCATGGAATGCTCTCTAAACGGATTATAAAATAGATATCTATATAATTGAAAGATTTAAATTGCTACTGGATCTCAACCCAAAGCTGGTTAAATTATAGGAACTGACTGCCAAAATTACGTTTATTTTTAGATGTCTGTTATGAAATGTTATACTGGCACTAGAGAGCAGGGTAAGTTGTTCACAGCAAATTTGTGTTAAGAAAATAATACTATTTTCATATGAGAGGTAGTAGATAATAATGGCTGGGGATTCATGTTTTGGAGTGAGACCCGCTAAACTTGAATTCCATTCTAATTGCATAGTAGCCATGTTACCTTGGATGCATTACTTCAATTTTTCTGGGCTTCTGTTTTCTCATTTGTAAAAAATGAGAATAAAAATAGCATCAGTGTCATAGAGCTTCTGTGGGGATTAAATGAGAATAAACTACACAGAGTACTTAGCAGAATGCCTGGCACACAGGAAAAGGTCACCAAATGTCAGCCGTCTCTGTTCCCTGTTGTAGAGGGTATATATCCAACTCCACCAGGCGTACTAACAAATTATTAATGCAAAATTACAAAAGAGGTAAAGCCAAATCAAATTCATGTTTGACTTCACTGAAATCATTATTTGACCCATCAAGAGATCATTTCTACTGATTTTCTGAATAGTATTATCATCCTTAATAACCAAAGATGCACATTTTGTTTAGAGAGCTTAAGCTATAACAAATTCGTATGTACAGAATCAAAGACCACAGAAATATCAATAAAACATCCAAAGAAATTTAAATGGACCGCAAAATGTTAGAGTACCTAAAGGTTTCTTGATTTCTTCACTGAATCTGTGGCTTGAGAAGACAAGCATCAGCATGTTCTTATGATAGTTGCAGAGCTACGACCTTTTGTAAAGAGCAGTACGTTAGTTAAAGGCTTTGTAATTTAGTGGCATAAAAGGTTGCCTTTAAAAATGGAATAGAGTCCATTCTGAATACAATCAAATATGACCATTCCTGTAGACCTGAGAGAGGTAAACCCATTGCCAAATACTGAAGCCTGCAATTTAAAGTTGTTCTTGACTTATTCTGGGTCTTGGAAATCCTTCCATGTGCCTTAAAGAGAAAAGCAGCAGAAATGGTGTTGTTTCATGGTACACACGGCTGCCATAAAGAATATGCCGATGGGTAAAAACCCTTCAGCCAGCCAGTCTCAGATGTGTGTGTGTTAGTCGCTGAGTCGTGTCCACTCCTTGAGACCCCTGGACCGTAGTCCACCAGGCTCCTCTGTCTATGGGATTCTCCAGGCAAGAATGTTGGAGTGGATTGCCATTTCCTTCTGCAAGGGATCTTCCCAACCCAGGAATCAAGCCCAGGTCTCCTGCATTGTAGGCAGATTCTTTATCATCTGAGCTACCAGGGAAGCCTCTCAGAACTATGAGGGGCATCTTATGTTAAAAAGAAGGAAAAGTAAATGAGGAAAAGTCAAAAAAACTGATAAATTTTTTATGAGCTTCCTTTCTTATAAGAACCCTGCAGAAACTATGAGAATGCTCGACAAGTCACGGCTAGAAATTTTAGTTTCTACCAGATAGCAAACAGGTTATTAAAAAATCTATAGCTCTTGGCACCAAGAAAAAGGACTTGAGGCATTTCTATAGAACAAGCATTCTGGCCTTTACAAAACATTTGCGAGAATTAATTAAATCAGTTGATGTGTTGGGAATATTGTATTCAATCAAAGTGTCAAAGATGGTTAATCAGTGAGGAAAGGTGAAATAAACACAGATTATCATCCAAATAGAACCTTAGCAATTCTATTCAGGGACTTAGATCAGAAATGTTTTCAATAGTAAAAGCCTAAGACTTCATAAACTGAAGAATGCAAAACAATACAGTAGTGATTAGAAAGAATACCAGTATATCTAAATGCCCAGCCAATATTCTTTCTTAAGTATATTTTGAATTTATCTTATATGAAGAATCAGTTACACTAATGTTTGGATTAGGCTCGTTATCCTAAATGTAATATGTGCCTTATTATCTCTAGCTAGATTGGGATTTCTTATTTTTTGCTCCATATCTCAATTTATGGCACATTTATATAAACCACAATTTATTAGGTAGAGCTTCCTAACATTCATACAATTAATATTTCCTAAAGGCAGGAAAAAATGTTAACTGCTGCCCCAAGCATATTATTACTGAAATGTTTACTGAGTTGTATTTATTTGCAATTACTATTGGTGTTGTTTTAGTATAGAATTAGTTAAGTTCATTTTGGTATGGTTCTAACTAATTTGTACCCACTCCAGTACTCTTGCCTGGAAAATCCCATGGACGGAGCAGCCTGGTGGGCTGCAGTCCATGGGGTCATGAAGAGTCGGACATGACTGAACAACTTCACTTTCACTTTTCACTTTCATGCATTGGAGAAGGAAATGGTAACCTACTCCAGTGTTCTTGCCTTGAGAATCCCAGGGACGAGGGAGCCTGGTGGGCTGCCGTCTATGGGGTCGCACAGAATTGGACACGACTGAAGCGACTTAGCAGCAGCAGCAGCTAATTCATATCTGAAAAGAAAGAGTGTCAAGGAAGAAACCAACTTAAATTAAACTACCCTCCAGCTGTCTACCATGCACCAGCACTAGAAATAGAAAACAGAACTTGATTTTAAAATGAATTCTGGCATGGTTCCCTCTCTCCTAAAACTTGGCATAAGATATGATTTGAGGAGTGACTACACATTTTGCAAAGACAGCAGGTTATTCTGGTATCTAGTGGGTGGATAAAAAACTGCAATCATTTCTAGAGGGACTTCAACTCATGAAGGCTGACAGAATGATTCTGTTCTTAATAAACTATGAAAGAAAACAAAGATGACTATATTGGCATTATTATTCACCAGGGAGTTGGGTGGTTGAAGTTGTTAGCAAAGGAAAGGAGTTGTAAGCTGTAGGTCCTTGGTTGAAACAACTTGGATATTTAAAACTAATTTTTTTAAACCCTAGTGTTGTTGGGGAGATAGTGCTAAATAAGTTTAAGCTTCTACTCTTCTACAATTGACTATTTTAGGAGTCACTGGACTGGAAAACTGGATAGGTCAAGAGTTGACCCCATTATGCATAAATTTATTTCAAAATTAAAAGCACTGATAACAATCTTTCTTCTCCTCCATATATGACAAGAGAGCTGGTCCTAAGAATTAAACTTGTATTTGTGTGCATGCTTACATGTGTGTGTGTGAAAGAGAGAGGACGGGAACAAGAATCAGAGAGATGCAGAACAGAGGAAAGATGGATACAGATTATGATGGAAATCCCAGGTCATAACAGGAATAACTTGATATTCTTGTTAATTGGATCTAGAATGGAAGACAGGTAGGAGCAACTGTAGGTGATTATTACATTGTTTGAATGTTTCTCACTGACACTGTGTATATA
>SJYC01027010.1:0-48249 GCA_006408675.1 Madoqua kirkii
CCCCACCCCCCACGTCTGCTCCCCTCGGCTCCTGCAGGCAAACACCTGGAGCCCTCTCTGCAGGCCCAGGGCTGTCCTGGGACAAAGCCCCACATCTGACAGCCATACGGTGTGTGGCTGCACCCTGCCACCTGCAAACACACGCGCTTGCACACATGTGCACACACGCATGCACACAGATGCACTCCCCTGGCTGCTGCATACCACCGCCAGAGCGCAGCGGGGGCGGGGCAGGAGGCAGCAGAGACTGGGCTGGTCGGTATCCAAGCTCTCACTGGTCACACTAGCTAGGGGTGCCAGTTACTTCACCTTTTTGAGCGTTTGCTTCTTTATTTGATAAAATGAGGACCCGGTTTTTTTAGATGCCTGATACGACTATAGCAATAACAGATCAGTTAAGCACCAGGAACTATGCAAAACCCTTTACACACATTTTCTCAATGAATCCTCATCATAATCCCATGAGGTGAGGATTATTCCCATCTTACCTGGGAAGAAGCTGAGGCTACAGAGAGTAATTTTTGCTCAAAATCTCACAGCTTGGAAGTGGCAGCCTGGGATTGGAACCCAGGCAGGTGGGTTTGGAGCTCTTGGCCACTTTCTTTCCCTGTGATTTTTTTCTTTCCAGCGCACTTCTCATGTGCCTTCAGAGGTGCGGTTTTTCACTACTCGTCTGCCTGTCACCACCCCAGCTTAAAGCCACATGCTGGCTTTCCTTCAGTTGCTTATTAAAAGCGAAATGCCTTCTCTGGGCCTCGAGGGCCCCACCCCTCCTCCTCGTCCCTCACAGACTTTGTGCCCTAGCACCCATAGTGACGCGCAGTTTAACAAACACGCTGTGTGTGTTCAGGTCCAGCAGGAAGTGGACAGTCCTGGAGGGCAGGGCCTACGTTGCCTCCTTCAACTCTGACATCATCTCTCTCTCTCTCCTGCTCCTCCTCCAATCCTCATTTCCAATGAATGTTTTTGCCATAAAAGATAACCACGGAAATAGCTGCAGCCATGGGAATATCAGGAAAAGTTAAGCAAAGCAGCTAATAAACCCTGACTGAGAAACTCCAGTCCTTTGGCCACCTCATGTGAAGAGTTGACTCATTGGAAAAGACTCTGATGCTGGGAGGGATTGGGGGCAGGAGGAGAAGGAGACGACAGAGGATGAGATGGCTGGATGGCATCATGGACTCGATGGACGTGAGTCTGAGTGAACTCCGGGAGTTGGTGATGGACAGGGAGGCCTGGTGTGCTGAGATTCATGGAGTTGCAGAGTTGGACATGACTGAGTGACTGATCTGATCTGATCTGAGGGTCATCTATATAAACAACTTTGTGTTTGGCCCTTTAGGGTAAGAAAGAAGGAAGACTCTCACACAGATGAGAGTCTATGTGACAAGCAGGAAACAAGGAGATGCTAATGAGTACAGCCTTGATGTTAGCTAAGTGTTGTAACTTGACCGGAAAACAAGGAGAAATTGGGGCAGACTTCCTGGGGGAGGTGGCATTAGCACTGAGCCTTTTAAGGACAGGGAAAGTAGACAGCATTCTCAGACTGGGGAGAGACCTACACTTTAAAATGCTTCCATCCCTCTGGTACACCCCCCACACACACTCCAAGTCCCCCACCCCCTGCTCTCTGGGCCCCTGCCAACAAGTGCTGTTTTACCTACCGCCACACCAGCAGGTGGGGCTTCCTATAGTTTTCTCATCAAGCCTTTTCCTTCTGAGATGTTTCCTCAGATGGCAAGTGCTCCCTGTCCTTGCCTGGATAACTCCTAAGGATCTTTCAGTCTTACCTTAAACCCCACTCCCCCCAGATTCAGGCAGTTTGGGGCATCCTGCTTGCCATTTGCACTGTGTTTTCTGCCTTGTCTGGTTCAACACTAACCAGCCTCACTGATTATGGCTTGGATCATTGTCTGCCAGCTGCACCAGCTGGTAAACTCAGGGGGACCAGGTGCCTATTTACCCCAGTGCCCCCAGCTCCTGCACACAGAAGGTGCTCAATACATGTGTACAGAATTGATAAGTGTGTGATTCAAGGTAGCTAGTTTTCTCATTACCACTGCCTTGAACATTCTTTCTGGTCAGCACCTCTTTTTCTTTCCTGGTCTTCTGGGTTCTGGTCCCAACCCCAACCCAGGAGTGCAGCGTTGTGTCCAGGTCCTGGAGATGCTGATGCTGCCTTGAGAACGGGACTGTGAAGCCACAATGGACCTGATCCGGAGACTGTCCCTGCTAATTATTACGGACAAGCCTCCTTATTGAACCTCGTCCTCTTATTGACATTCGGATGCATGAGCCGAGGCTGTTGTTTTAAACGCACTCATTAGCCACACAAATCAGTCCTGTTGACAGAGCGCCTTTGAATTAAGCATCTCGCCGTAGTCATTGGACAAGGAGCAATTTATAATGCCATTAGCAACGCTTTCGAAGGTTACAGGCATCAAAAATTGTTCAGCCGTAATTATTCTTAATGGATACAAGGAATAAACTGACGCAGGACAGCTTTTTCATTAGCCTTCAATCAAGGCTGATGGCTTTGAGAAATGTACAGTAAGTGCGTTTTGGGGGAGAAATAATGATGTTACAGCACCTTTCCCAGGAAAATGCTCTCGGTACACAGCTTAACTTTTAATGGCCTTAATTTGACATAATTAAAAAAAATTTGAATTTGTTTTTGAAGATCTTGAAATAAATTATTTGGCTCCCGTTTTTAACCCTTGGGGGAACTGGTGCTAAATAGCAGTGAGGGAACCAGTGTCTGGAAAGGAGGGGCTATACTGGGAGCTGGAGCTAATAGTGTCGAGTCTTCCAGAAAACCCACCTACTCTGTTACTGCCAGGGCTGCACTCTCATCCCAGGGTTTCTGAGTGACCTTGGAAGAAGGGATGGGATTTCTAAGTCACCAGGTCCAAATGGATTCAAATGCAAGTCTATACTCCAATGGAGTCCATTTGGATTATCCTGGAAGTGGGCTCCCTATAGGCAGGGAGAGAGGCATCCATCCCATTCTGGGGCAGAGTAGGCTAAGGAAATGATAGGACTTGGAGTAAACCCAGATCTGGAGCTGTGAGACTTCAAGCAAGTGAACCTTGGTTTCTTCATCTGTGAAATGAGGGTGACAATGCCTATATCTTGGGACCTTTGTGAGAGTTTGAAGACAGAACTGATATGAAAGCTGCTGGCCATTGCCTGGCACACAGTAGGTGCTCAATAAATGTTCATTCTTGAGGTCAGGGCCTAATCCACTTGCTATGGTAGTTCCTACTGGCCAAGGCTAGAGTACCAAAAGCACAGAAGATATAATAAGATGGGGACAATTATACTTGCCAAAACTTGTCTCTGGGAGGACACTGGAGGTAGCTGACCAGAAGCTGTTTGGAGTGGGGATAAGACGTCTCCTTGCATACATCCGCACCTGCATCTTCAGGCCAAAGGAGAAATAGATGACTTCTGAACTGCATCCTAAGGAGAGTGGGTCAGGTGATTTCAGGACTGCGGCTTTGCTAAGTGAGGGTATGCAAGTTTAGGGCAGAGCGGAATTGCTGGGACCATGAAAGAGATGGCACAAAGTATCAGTAGGAGAGGTCAAGCATCGTCCTTGTTTGTCTTCAATTTCTCCTCCAAGTAAATGCTAAACAAATCCTTCAAGTCTATCAGATTGAGGGTGGGTCAAATTCTCACTTGCCCAAAGTGCTTAAAAGTCTGGTTCAGGCCTGGCTGAACCATGGTAAGTACTCACACAAGGGTTCACTGGAGTCATGCTGAAAAACAAGGGTGAGGCATACTCACTGTCATGATCACTGGCACTCGATAGGCATCTTCAGGGCCTTCCAGGTCTTGGGAAAGGCAGATACAGTGGGGCAGCCTGTGGTTGGGCCCGCAGACGTGGCATTGCCTGCTTTGGCTCTGCACTGCCCACTAAGGGACCTTGGATAGATGCCTCTTCACCAAGGTCTCAGATTGCTCATATGAAAACAGCAGAATGGCTGGAAGTTACTCCTACAGGAACCAGGAAAACTCAGCCTGTGATTTCTATCTGGTCTGCCTGAGAGCAGAGGCATGCCCAGACAAAGGTGTAAGAGACGTCCATGCAGAAATATTGTCAGTGGCAAACACTCTGTCCACTGGCTTAGTGCTTTCTGGGACTCAGGAGAAGCGGCCAGTGTTGCATCCTAGCAGGTCGTGGGGCCTCCATGGTCAGCCGAAGCTTATCTTGTGCTCCACTCACGGGCAGATTCAAGATCAATGGCGAAGCAGTAGGAAGCTGCAGGTCTGGTTCTACTCCCAACTTGGCCCTAAATTCCCTGCTGGATCCTGTTTGAGTCAATTAAGCTCTCAGGGTCTCAGATATCTCATCTATACATTTTATGGAATTTGAACTTAACGCTGTATCTTTTCCTTCTACCCTCCGGGCTCCATCTCCCTTTCTTTCTTTCACTTTAGCTGCCAAACCCTGTTTTCAAGGGTACTCCTACACAGAAGCCTACTACATGAGACGTAAAGAAAAGTGAAGCTCATCTGGTTGAAGTGTGGTTGGGGTCCTGGGAAGCTGCCCCCTCTAAGCTTTCTCTATAGCCCTGGAGACTTCTCAGAGCACGTGACCCCTCACGAGATGGTCTCAGCTTCCCCGTGAAGCTGCATCTCCTGCTGTCTCCCTGATGCGCCCCCTCTCCCTAACACTGGCCAGCTAGCCAAGTAGGCCACACACTGCCATTCTTCCCTGCCTGTCTTCAGGCTGTTCCCTTTCCTTGGAATATCCTGGCCTTGTTTGGCTGGCAAACTCCAACTCATCCGTCAAGGTCTGCTTCAAAGGGGACCCTCTCAGGAAGCCTCCCCTGAGGGCCCATGCTGAATGACTCTCAGTCAGCTTACCGGACTCTGTAAGCCAACAGTTAAAGATGCCTCAGAGGGTGGTTCAGCCACTGGGTCATGTGCCTTTCTCCCTGGACACAGTGCAGATGCCTGATGGCAGGGACGGTTCCTGATTGAGTTTTATGCCCCAGCACTTGGCACTAACAGCATGTGCTGGGGGTGCCATGGCCGTCCAGTCATTCTGGGGTCTGGCACACAGTAGGTGCCTACTGAGCATAGGTCCCAGTGTATGTGGGCAATTCCTTATCCTGAGGCATGGCACCAAGGAGGCATTCATGGAGCCTGGCGCACCGTGGGCACTCACCCAGCACGGGGCCTGGCTCTGGGGCGCTCCCTCAGTGTCTGCTGCACAGAAGTTCAACTGAGTGAGAGCCAGTCCTGGGAAAGCTGCTGGCTTCTCCCCATAGAAACCAGTGTTTCAAAAAAAAAAAAAAAAAGAAAAGAAACCAGTGTTTTCTGTCCCTTTCCCACTGGTCAGAGGAGCAAACAGGATCACCTCCTACAACCAGGGGCAGACAGGGCTGTAGGCTTGGGGTGAAGGGAGAGGTCTCTGGGGGTAGTGAGCAGATACTGCTTGCTTATCACCATCGGCATGTTCTCAAGCTATTACTCCCTGTCGCCCTCCCGGCTCAGCCTCCATTTGGACTTCTTCTGATAAACACCAATATCTGTGCAAATGCTTGAGGCTGACTGCCTCCCCAGCCCAGGGGCTGCTCTGCTGGAACTCCAGATGTGTGATAAGGCAGGGAAATACATTTTCAGTCCACTAAGTCATCACATTTTCTGACAAGGATTCTTAGGCGCACGCGGATCTCTGATGACTAATATTGCCTTCACTCAGCGGAGGGCTCAGAAACCATCCAAACCACCACCAGCCTGTCAGGTGTCAGCTCATCCCCTGGCTTTGCATTTTGAGAGGCCCTCAGAGGAGCTCGGAGTCCTGATATGGGAGAGCAGCAGGCTCCATGCGGATGAAGAAGGTCAGGGGTGGTCAGCAGGCTTGTGCTCTCTGTGCGTGACTTGGGTGGATCTGGAACCCTGTCCCCCGGCCTCAACATCCCCCACCTGTCCAATGGGGGTGGGATGGATTCTACAATATCCATCTTTCCAGCTCCAAGACTGTGATTCTCTTACTTTTCTGCCCATAGGATCATGGGTTGGCAGGGTCTCATTGCTGTGAAGTGTGAGGGAGGGCTCAGAATCCTGGGGAAAAAGTAATAAGCGTAGCTGTATTTTTCTTCACTATCATCACCACCATCATCATTATCATCATAGCAACTACCACTTTCTATGAGCAATTTCACCTTTTTTTTTTTTTAATCTCTGGAACCAGGGAGACTCGAATTTGAAGACCTGTAGTGTCACCGACTATACGGCCTTGAGAGAATTACTTAACCCCCTTGAGCCTCTGTTTCTTCCCTTGAAACCAGGCGATAATAGAATTTAATGAGATGATATAAAATATCGGGTTGGCCAGAAAGTTCATTCCTTAACAGCTTATAGGAAAACCCAAGCGAACTTTTTGGCCAACCCAATACTTACAGGACAGAGCTTAGAACACTGGAAGCACCAATAAATGTTGCTTAAAAAAAAAATCAATGTT
Source organism: Madoqua kirkii (assembly GCA_006408675.1). NCBI lineage: Eukaryota > Metazoa > Chordata > Mammalia > Artiodactyla > Bovidae > Madoqua > Madoqua kirkii. The sequence continues at coordinate 6,476 of SJYC01027010.1, forward strand.
AATAACGATCCTTAAAATACTCTTTATGAAGCTGTGAGCACTCTCTTGATTTCACTGATGAGGGGGATCTAACACAGAGAAGAGAAATAACTCGGCATAAGGTTGGATCCTGGATTGTCTCTGGGTCTATCTGACCCCAGGTTCACACACATGACCCTCGCTGTGCTTGTAAGAGCCCTCAGCCCACTCGCCCTGCACTCCTTTCTCAAAGCTGGCTCGGCCAGCCAGCGCTGACATCTATGAAAATGAAGGAGAGGGCTTCGTTCACCAGCTCAGGGCTGGTGAGTTGGACAGAACTGTAGGGAAACGGCGTGGTCTGGGGGGCTCTAGACCCCTGAGGAGATGGGCTGGGAGTGAGGCATGGAAGTCATCTGGCCACTGCAATTGGGGCTTTTCTTTGGGGAAAAAAAAATTGAGAAGAAAATAGATTGCAGTCTGTTACAGACCCAGTGGCTGCAAATCATTCTGAAAATTAGCTTTCTATGGAAAAATCTATATAGTAATTAACTCCGTGGCCTCTCTAACGAGTTTAAGCACAATAAGGCCTCTGAAAATATCGAGGCATTTTGCAGCTGCCTTAAATTCTACCTGGGGAGACATGCGCACAACTCATGAGGCCGTTTGAGAGGTTCCAGGATGAAAGGGGAACCTTCAATGATTCATTTCCAAGGGCAGAAGCTGGGCAGCTGTGACTGGTTTATTGCAGAGGGAAGCTGAGAGCTCCAGGCTTGTTGGGAGAGATGGAGTCCCTGCCTCCGTGGCTGTGGTTGGCACTGGGGTGTGGCCTGCTATCTCTTCTGAACTCTGTGTCCTCAGCGTGATGGCTGGGAGGCTGTCTCCAGGTCTGGACAGAGAAAGCTTCCTAGGACTTGGCCATGGAAACCAAGCCTTTGGCTGACTCACTGCTGACCTGGGGGGTCAGTGCCGGGGAGGTGGCAGGCACCTTGCCGTGTGTGGTGCAGCAGACAGTCCAGCCAGCGGAGTCCCTGAGGACCTTATTTCTCCCAAGAGAGCCAGACTGCTTGCCCTCAGTCCACTGGCTTTTGCCCATCTCTTCTTTCAGACACCAACTTATTCAAGGAGCAGCCGATACAGTGCAAGTGGCACACCCATGTGCTCACTCAGAGGTGCTTGCACACACACAAGTGCCTGTGAACAATGGATGTGCAGCCACTCTGTACCCCCCATGCTTGTGTATATGTAAAAACACACATGCATGAGCACATACTCACCCACACATCTTCATCCACGCTGACGCACAGCACTCGGGCTGCAAATACCCCTCCTGTTGTTCCCTGGGAACACAGGCCACCAGCCCAAACCCCAGGTAATACTGAGGGGTCAATCTCAGCATGCCATGCTTCTAGAGGAGGGCAGGGGCCCAAGCCCTCTTCACTCCTGTCCCTTCCAGGAAATGCACACTAATGTCATTCACAGCTGCCTTTGTAAAGTGATAGTCCAGGCCTGGTGTGAACAGAAATCTCCATGGGGCCATCCACAGTCCAGACATCCCTTCCCACATCCTCTGGCCTGGGTTTCCTGCTTCCCCTGGGCCCCAGTTGTGTATATCTCGCTCAGAACAGGTCTTCAGGAAAAAGCCTCACGGCCAACATGCTCTCCATGATGGACTCGGGCTGTTAACACTCAAGTAAGAGGGCTCCTCATTCCACAGAGGGATGGCAGGAGGAGAGGCCCACCCAGGCCACTGATAACAGGGTGCCCTGCTCCCATCAGCCTTCTCCTCTACCATGTGCCTGGACACCGAGCCAAGTATTTGGTGCCACCGTCTCTCCAGCTCTGGAGAGATGGGCATGATCATCCCTGTCTCCCAGTGAAGACACCGAGGCTCAGAGAAGTGAAGCGACTTGACTGTGGTCCCTCGCAGTGAGCAGCAGGGCCCTGAACAGACTGTGTCTGATCCTAAAGTCTGCTTGTTACATGAAACTGCCACCTGCGTGTCTGGCTAACATGTTGACACCCCTTTCCAGCCATGAGTGAGAGCATTTCATAAGTGAAAAAATGATGGGTCTCTGACTGGTTCCCTTCTGGAACTGTAGCCTGATGGTGGGGGAGACGTGGATTTGAATTCTAGCTCCATCCCTCACTGGCTGGATGACCCTGAACTCCCGGTTCAAGTCTACCAGTCATTTTCTAGTTTAGTCTAAGTGGGTTGTACTCCAAGTGTTGGACAGAGTTGATCACTTCCTCCTCCTTCCCTTCCTCCTCCACGAAGCCCTTTCTTCCACTTGGCTTCCTGGACGTCAGTTTCCTGGCCTTCCTGCTGCCTCACTGGCCATCCTTCCTGGGTCTTCTTTGCTGGTCCATCCTCTTCTCTTCAGCCTCTGAACCCTGGAGCACCACAGCCTTCACTGCTCCTGTGTTTCCATTTGCCCACACTGCCCTGTGATCTTATCATGTCTCATTAAGTACCATCTTGGGCTCAAGTCTTGCAAATGCCTCCCTCCATCCTGAAACTCTGCCTTAACTCCAGACTTATGTACATAACTGCTCCCAGATCACCTCTTGGGGATCTAAGAGCATCTCAAATGAACACATGCTGCCAGCTACTCAGGCTGAAAAGATTTGGAGACTCCCCAGTCCCCTGCCCCTTCTCTTATCTGCCACATTTGATCAATCAGGAAGACACTCTGCCTTTTCCTTCCAAATACATCCAGTTTCTGACCACAACTCACCACACCTATTGCCTGGAACACTCCTCTTCCACCCTGGAAGTAGCATGGAGTGCACCTGGTCCAAGCCACCATCCTGTCTCACCTGATTTATTGCAACGGCCTTCTTAACTGATGGTGCTTCTTCTACCCTAGCCCTTTATGGTGTAAATCAACCCAGCAGCCAGAGAGAGCTTTTTAAATACTACTCACATCGTAATTCTCCATTGCTTGAAAGCTTGCAGTGGCTCCCTTGTTTTGCTGAGAGTAAAAATCCAAGTTCTCAATAGCCTTGAAGACCCCCATGGTCGGTAACCCCCTTGACCTCCCTGCCCACCTCTCTAGAGACTGTCCCCCCTCACTCATGACCCCAGGCCTCTGTGCCTCGTGTCTTGTTGCTTAGAGCTCTCTTCCCCAGGTCTCCAGAGGGCTCACACTCGCCTCTGTCAGGTCACCTTCTTGCTGAGGTTTGCCTTGGCCATCCTATTTCAAGTCCCCCACCCCGTTCTCATGACAGGGGTTCCCAACCCCCCTTAGTCTGTGAGTGTGCACACACTCTCAGCACTGATCCCCTCTGATTCTTCCTTTCATGTACTGATATGTCTATTGTTTTATTGCCCCTAACCTTCAGCTAGAATGCCTGCTCTATAGGAACAGCGCTTGTCCATCGTGAATATCAAAATGTATTCATTGAATGATTAGCATCTCTTAACTTCTATGAGCCTGGGCTTCTTCATCAGTAGAAGTGGGTTATTTGGGGGACTAATTAATGTAATTAAATGCACCACATTGGTGGCACCAAGTCTACCCTTTTCTCGTGAGCACTCTCTGGCTTCTCCTGGAAGTCTCTACCTCATTTCAGAAGATGCCTTTGGCTCCCTGGGGAGAAAAAAGGTGATGCTGGGAGGGAAGACGGTACCTGGGGCCTCCAAGCCCTTCCCTTTGAACCTCGCCCTTGTCCATCAGAGAAGATGACTCTAGAGGGAACTTGTTCTCTGGGTCCCTCGCCGTAAACATAACATTAGACTCAGGTGTAGGGAAGCACAGGTTCACGCCGGCCCTGCAGATTCCCAGGGGGTAAAACTTGTAATGGTAGGAAAGTAATAGAATGAAAGAATAAATTTGTTTCATAATAGTGAAATAGATGATTTTAAGAGAAAGGCTCAAGAAAAAGCAATAAAATATAGATGAGGAAAATGTACTCTTATCAAAAGCTTCAACTACAGTGCTGATGTCTTCCTAATGAGGGTATGCCTAATGAAGGTGCTTTTTTTAAAGGGTGCATTGTTGTAACATGGCAAGTTTCAATAAACTTTTCCCCCTCTAAATTGCAAGACACACACACACCCGGTGAAACAGAAGTCGTAGTTCTGTTTGCTCAGTGACAGTATAAATGTCACTCTTTTTCCATCAAGATGGAAAAGTGAAAACAAAGAAAAACTAGACAAAATCATGAGTTGTTGAACAGAAGTCACATGAACTAGAATCAAAATGCTGAATAGTGACAAGTGTGCCTGGATCTTCCTTTCCTCTCCAGAAAAAAGAGAATGTAATCAAGATATTACTATATCCTGGCATGTAGATTGCATAGCAGGAGACAGCTGTAATTAGCTGCTTACCTTTCCTTGTCTTGACAGCCCATCCCAGCCCATCCCAACCCATCCCAACCTATCCCATCCCATCCTGTCCCATCCCATCTTACTCTTCCCTTCCTCTCTTTCCCATTTCTCTCCTTCCTCTCCCTCTCTTCCCTTTCCTTCCGTCCTCTCTCCTTCCTTCTCATCTATCCATCCTTCCTCTCTTTCCTTCTTCAAATATGTTTAAACACTTGGGATGCCCTGGGATACAAAGATGAACAAGGTAAGAACTGTGATCTGAAAGAGCTTTCATCTTGTAGGAAGGGTGTGTTGGGAACCAACAGCCACATCCTATGACAGATGTTTGTGCAAAGTTCTACAAAAACCCAGAATGGAGGAGTGGGAAGGCTTCATAGAGGAGGTGATATTGAGCTGTGGCTGGAGGGATGAGTGGTTGGGAGGGGCTGGCAAAACTTTCTAAGAAGAAAGAAAAGCAAGTAAAGGTATGGAAGTTAAGCTTGTGCATTTGGTTTTGTTTGTATGTGTGTGAGTGTGTGCATGCATGTGTGCATGTGTGTTGTGTGTGTCAGTGTGTGTGTGGTGGGGAATACTGATGGGGACAGCCTTCTCCTTGTCTTCAGGAAACTGCTCTCTCTGGGTTCCCCATAGCTGTTTCCCTTTGCTGAAATGGGCCCATCTATGTGGGGAACACTCCTCCTTGGAGGTCTAGGTTGGAATACTGAGGGCCCTGGCCATGGCCTTAGGCTTTTTATGTCTTTGCACCAGATTGAGGGCACTGGCCTTTCCCCTCTCCTGGGTTTCCCTTCCTTGAGGCTGCTGTGCACCCATGCTAGGTGCTTAGGCCATTCAGGCCACATGAAGACACTACCCATCATTCTTGTCACAGTTTCAGTTAGTGATATCTCCTGAGACCTGGTTTTTCAGTAGTCATGTATGAATGTGAGTTGGACTATAAAGAAGGCTGAACAGCAACAAATTGATGCTTTTGAACTGTGATGCTGGAGAAGACTTTTGAGAATCCCCTGGACAGCAAGATCAAGCCAGTCAATCCTAAAGGAAATCAACCCTGAATATTATTGGAAGGATTGATGCTGCAGCTCCAATATTTTGGCCACCTGATGTGAAGAGCCAACTCACTGGAAAAGACCCTGATGCTGGGAAAGGTTGAATGCAGGAGGAGAAGGGGGCGGCAGAGGATGAGATGGTTGGATGGCATCATCAACTCAATGGACATGAGTTTGAGCAAGCTCTTGGAGATAATGAAGGACAGGGAAGCCTGGTGTGCTGTTGTCCATGGGGTCACAAAGAGTCAGACATGACTGAGCAACTGAACAACAACAACAGCAAACTGAGACCTGGGAGAGTTCTACTGGATTCATCAAGAAGGGGCCGGACCAGCCCTGAGCTGGTGACTTTCACTTTGCGGACTCCAGTCCTCAGTGGGTGAGGGCTAGCCTGCTTCCTGGATCTCCTTCCCCCTGGAACAGCTCAGATGAGAAGTGTAATTAGGGGCCTCTGGAACCTGGCCCTCATGCTCTTGGAGGCTTCTCTGTAGTGGTGACACAAGTGAAAGAGGGCCCTCAGCGGGTGGCCTCCCTTCTCCTCCAGCCTGGCCTGAGTCCTGGCAAGTTGCTCCCATAGTGATGGAGCGGTGACCTCCTGCTTTTCTGGGCAGTGAGGGCACCCAAGACCAACGAAGTTCATGGCCATTGCAACAAGATCAAAGGCCTCTGGCAGGCTCAGGATAAAGGGTCAGAAGAAGCCTGTGTTGGAGTTGGGCCTTTACTAAGCACCAGTTGGGTACTTCCTTGGTGGCTCAGGTGGTAAAGAATCTGCCTGCAATGCGGGAGACCTGGGTCTGATCCCTGTGTTGGGAAGATCCTCTGGAGAAGGAAATGGCAATCCCCTCCAGTATTCTAGCCTGGAGAATTCCATGGACAGAATTCTCTTTGTTGTCACGTTGCAGCTTTTCTGGCCTGGAGAATTCCATGGACAGAGGAGCCTGGAGGGCTACAGTCCACGGGGTCACAAGAGTCAGACTCAGCCGAGTGGCTAACACTATAGAGTAAGAACTGCTGCTGCTGCTAAGTCACTTCAGTTGTGCCCGACTCTGTGTGACCCCATAGACAGCAGCCCACCAGGCTCCCCCGTCCCTGGGATTCTCCAGGCAAGAACACTGGAGTGGGTTGCCATTTCCTTCTCCAAGCACTAGTTGATGGTAACTGTGGGCTCCAGATGTGCAGGGACCTCTGTCTTTCTCCCACTGCCCAACACAGAACCACATGCTTAGTAGGTGCTTGGGTGAATGTTTAAGACAGGTGTGTATTCATGCATATATGCATATACGGATGATTTGATGAAACTTTCTTCTAGACTCTTCGATGAGCCTCCATTTCTATTCACGGCCTCAATCTTAACCCAGTCTGCTGCATATTTGAACTTGAGCCTGGCGTGACCTTCCCAAGGAGCTGGACTGGAATCCATTCGTCTTTCTCTCCTCCTTGTTCAAGGCTAATGATAAAGTCATTCATGCCAGAATATACCTCTGGCTTATTTCCTACTGTAGCAGCTGCATATTTGCTAATTTCTTATGCGACTCCCCAGGTTCTTTTTGAAGAGCAAAGAGACTTGAGGCCTCAGATTGACCTTCCACACAGGCCCAGAACTTTCTAAAAAAGCTGCAATGTGACAACAAAGAGAACCAGCTTGCGGCATAACCATTGCCTCGATATGTAGACAAAGTTGTTTGCACAGAGCCACTCAACCAGGAAGAAGTGACTGGGCAGCAGTGGCCTTAATGTGCTGGCTGGGAATGTGGGAGTCAGTTGCCCATGTTTGGATTCTGACTCTAATATTTCAGCTTCCAGAGCCTCAGTTTCCTCATCTGTGAAATGCACATAATAGTTCTTACCTCTGAGGCTGTTGGGTGGATTCAACGACTTTGGGAATCAGAGCTCACTAAATGTGAAAGTAGGACCCTATGGGGCCTAATTAGGGAGAGAGAGGATGCAGTGACTAGGGAGGAGCCTTCAAAACACAACAGTGCAGCCTTGGGGGCAGTTTCCTAGATCCCCTTCAAGGGATGTGCATAACAGTTCCCAGTGGGAGAAGTTAACTGTATGCTGCCCACAGGCACACAGACCCCAGATTTCCTGGAACCAGAAGGTTGATGATATTGAATCCCAGTTACCTCACCATCAGCCAGTCAGAAGACTGTCCACCAGCTGATCGCATCCTTGTCTCTGAACCATTACTATCGAATGCCTCAGTACTCCCACCAGGTCGGGACACACAGTTTTGGGGGCATTAGCCTCCTGTGGCCCTCTTTGCCTGGCGAAGCAAGAAAGCCATTCATTTTTCTACTTCATTCAAAACTCTTGTCTTCAAGACTTAATTCAGTGTCAGGGTACAAAGGCTGGGTTTGGTATCAAATGGCACTCCACTCCAGTACTCTTGCCTGGAAAATCCCATAGATGGAGAAGCCTGGTAGGCTGCAGTCCATGGGGTTGCTAAATCGAGCACGACTGAGAGACCTCACTTTCACTTTTCACTTTCATGCACTGGAGAAGGAAATAGCAACCCACTCCAGTGTTCTTGCCTGGAGAATCCCAGGGGCGGGGGAGCCTGGTGGGCTGCTGTCTATGGGGTCGCACAGAGTCGGACACAACTGAAGCAACTTAGCAGCAGCAGCAGCTGGCCTTTCACATCGTTTGCTGTGTACTTAGAATGGCCTGTTACTGGATCATCTCACTGAATCCTCCCCACAAATCTACAGTCATACAGGTGAGTCCATAGGGGCCTTGAGAGAACAGGCTTACCCCAAACACCGGAGACAGCTCTTGCGTGTTGGAGATAAGAGTGGACTTGGCTTCTCTTCACACTAAGCCCATCTTCTTAATGGCTTGGTTAGTCAGGAACCCTAACTCCTAATTCCTTTGCCTGGCAGCCCCCAGGGAACAGCTTCCAGTGTGGAGCATGGGCAGAATAATGGGGCTCGGTGGGAAGGAAGCTGTGAGCACCCTCGGCTGCTTGGAGCATGGCCACCTGAGCCCCACAGGCAGGTAAACCTGGCTGGAATCTGGAGACAGGCCCACTGAGGAGCCCCCGCCCAGCCCCTCCCAACAGCAGCAACACTGCGCTTTTAAGTCAAATGTTGCCTGGAAGTCATTGCTTCAGCAATTACCTCTGAAACCCATTGTTTCCTCAGCCCCATTAACATGTCAGATCCTGGCAGCCGCTGACGGGGCAAACACCCCTCGGAGGGCTGCAATTCAATTTAAGATCACCTCCCTGCACAGACAGCCTCGGAGCCGGCCCATCTCCAGATTTCACCAAATCCAAGAGAGTCTCAGGGCGCAGTTTGATCATGCTGCTTCCTAAATTAAAAACAAAATTGTAAGTGTTAAACATCTTTAACAAGTCATTAAGCCCCAGCCATAATCCAGAAAAAGTCCCTTAATGAGTAATGACATATGTTGTGAGCGCAGTTATCTTCTAATGTTGGATGCTGAGATGGTGTGATGAAATGGCACAGCGCTCAGAAGGGATGGATCACCACTAACGGCAGGATAATTCGAGGCTGTTGGGCTGAGGACCCCAGAGGGCCAATGAGGCAGCCTGAGCCAGGCGGCCAGGATGTCTCATTTGTGTTTGGATGGGGTGGCCCTCAGTCTCCCACCTGACCTGACCCTGGAGCCCCTTCTCTGCACCAGAGGCTGCTCTGCCCATCCCCCGCACCCCCCACCTCAGCACAGACCAGCTCTGCTCCGGGCTCTGCCCCAGGACAGGGTCTGTAGTGGTCCAGAGGTCCAGAGGCCAGCGCCACCTCCCAGCGTGGGGTCCTCCCAAGCTCTCCCTGTGTCCCAGCCTGGGTCTCTGGGCTCTTGAAGGACGTAGGCGTTTTCTCCCAGTTCCATCATGGGCACTGCCATGTCCCTGTGTCCCCACTGGCCTCCCTGTCTGCTGCCCATTTCTCCTTCCCAGTCTCATAATACTGCCCTTGATTGCCTCTCCACATGTCAAGGCCCTGACCTGCATCCACTTTGTGCTACTGTGTTCAAGAACCCCTGCTGGGCCCCTGTCTGATGGTCATTTTCCCACACTTATAGTTGCAGACATGTGAAGAAATTGACCAGGTGACCCTTATTCCCAAGCCCGAATTCTCAGGAGAGAGAACAGGTTGGCTGAGCTTGGGCCATAAGATCACTCCAGAGTCATCAGGTGTGGTCCAGCCACAGGGTGATGAGAAAAGGATTTCCTTTTACCTGTTTGGACTTCTTTGACAACTCACACATCCCACCCACCCACCATGGCCTTCTCTGCTGGGTCTTCCGAAGTGCTCCCTCCAAGCAGGGCTCTGGGATTGCAGCTGGAGGATGGCCCTTGAGCTAAGAGTTCTGGGTCAAAAAATCCAAAAGCAGGTCTGAGCACCTCAGTAAGGGAAGGGAGACACCAGCTGGGGAAGGTGAGGGAGCCCCCTGGGGGTGTGGCTTCAGGCAGAATCTGCTGAAGGCGGCTTCAGGCTGATCCTGCAGGACAGGACTCCATCCCAGAGTCACACCCACCGGAGTCCAGATGCAGGTCCCGAGTGCCAGAAACAAAGACCCGCCCCCAGAAGTTTCGTATTTACTCACTCGTTCATTCACTCACATATTTTCTAAACATGTGCTGATTTAGAGAATGTTTACTATCTGCCAAACACTGCACTAGTATAGAGTATAAAAAGACTTCCAGTAGTCATATATGGATGTGAGAGTTGGACTCTAAAGAAACCTGAGCGCTGAAGAATTGATGTTTTTGAACTGTGGTCTTGGAGAAGACTCTTGAGTGTCCCTTGGACTGCAAGGAGATCCAATCAGTCCATCCGAAAGGAAATCAGTCCTGAGTATTCATTGGAAGGACTGATGCTGAAGCTGAAGCTCCAATACTTTGGCCACCTGATGCAAAGAACTGACTCATCTGAAAAGACCCTGATGCTGGGAAAGATTGAAGGAGGGAGGAGAAGGGGACGACAGAGGATGAGATGGTTGGATGGCATCACCAACTCAATGGACATGAGTTTGAGTGAACTCCAGGAGTTGGTGATGGATAAGGAGTCTTAGCATACTGCAGTCGCAGAGTTGGACACGGCTGAGCGACTGGGCTAAGCTGAAACACTGCGCTGAGAACTCTGTATACTCTGTGTGTGCTGTGCTGTGTCGTCACTTCAGTTGTATCCAACTCTTTGCCACCCTATGGACTGTGGCCCAACAGACTCCTCTGTCCATGGGATTCTCCAGGCAAGAATACTAGAGTGGGTTGCTGTATCCTTCTCCAGGGAATCTTCCCAACCCAGGGACTGAACCTACATCTCTTATGTCTCCTGTATAGGCAGGTGGATTCTTTATCACTAGCGCTACCTGGGAAGTGCTTATATACTCTACTACATTGGAAATACAGGCTTCCTCTGAGTCTCAGCTGGTGAAGAATCCGCCTGCAATGCGGGAGACCTGGGTTTGATCTTGGGTTGGGAAGATGCCCTGGAGAAGGGAGAGGCTATCCACTCCAGTATTCTGGCCTGGAGAATTCCAAGGACTCTATAGTCCATGGGGTCGCAAAGAGTTGGACACAACTGATCAACTTTCACTTTCACATTGGAAATAGTCACCCAGTGATAGAGGTACTGTTATTAGGTAACTGAGGCCCAGAGCAGTCAGATATTTGCCCAAGGTCATACCTCCAGAGAGCAGTGCAGTCAGGATCGGAACTCAGGCTTCAGAGCCAGCGGGCTGTTGACTCTGAGAGAATAGGTATGTGTGTGTGTGTGTGTGTAAATGTGTATGTACATACATTTACATACATTTGTATATATAAAGACCCTTATACAAATATTGGAGACAGTCTAGCTAAACACTAACACACTGGTCCCCAAACAAACCCAAACCATCTAAATTTTCTTTAAAATTTTCTTGAAGTAGAGTTGATTTACAAAGTTGCATTATTTTCTGCTGTACAGCAAAGTGATTCAGTTCTACGACATATACATTCTTTTTCACGTTCTTTCCCACTGTGGTTTATCACAGGATATTAAACAGAGTTCCCTGTGCTCTACGGTAGGACCTTGCTGTTTATCTATTTCATATATAACAGCTGCTATCTGCTAACTCCAAATCTCACTCCATCCCTCCCCGACCTCTTCTTCCCCCTTGGCAACCTCAAGTCTGCTCTCTAACGCAAATCATTTACATTTTAACAGCAAATAAAACAATTGGAATTTTGGCCCCATAGAATCTCTGAGCGGGGACAGAGTTGAGAGGGAGCTAAGAGATCTGGCTTAACACTTGTACTTAACAGAGCCAAATGAGGTCCGGGGAAGAATCAACTTGCCCAAGGTTACTAAGCAGGAGAGTGGGAGAGCTGCAGGGACTGAGGGGGACGCAGAACGCAGACGCTGTGGGCACTGCGCTCCTCTGTCTCACAGCGGTCTGCTGTGTTCACGAGAGATCAGAAAAACGTCTCACTGTGTCATTTACTTAGAAACAACAGAGAAACATCATAGCAGAGGATCGATTCCTGACCATGATTCAAAATCAGACACTTACAGGGCTTCCCTGCAGCGTTTTCTCCATTGGTGCCAATAGGAAGTAGCATTGCCTACAAGCGGTAGGTTGTGGGGTATGTGTGACAGGCGCCACCATAAGATCTGCAGGGGACAGCAGCCTACCTCTGACCCAGATGCTCTCAGCTCAGGCTGGTGTCTGCCAGGCCTGACCTCCTGCTCCATTTCTGGATCTTACCCCTCCATCAGTCTTCAATTTTAAGTGTCATCCATAGCTTGGAGTCTTTGGCCTCAGTTACTCTTTCGTACCCAAGAACTTCTTGGCTTAGGAATCACTGCTGCCTGTCATTGATGACCTTTCAAGGCAGGCCTGTGCTGGATGCTCAGAGGTCATCTTTTGGCTACAGAGCTAGCCCCGTGAGCCTCTGAGGGGTCTTAAGTATGAGGAAGAGTGCCCAGAAAGCACCTGGTTGCTTTGACAATGAAAGGAAGGACACTGAGGCTGACTCACAGACGTTAGTGCCTGGAGGGAGAGGGTGGGCTGTTCAGGCTGACAACTGGACTAAGAGTCAGCAGAAAGGGTGATCAGCTCAAGCCCCATAAACCTTGGCTGTGTGGCCTAAGGAGAATGCCTGCCCCTCTCTGACTCTCGAGTGGGATGGATTAGGATACTTTCAAGCACATGCATCTTTGATTCGCTGGACTAGAAAAGGGGCTGCATTCTAAAGTCTCTGCATTCTTTCACACATCCACCTTAAGAAGAGGCACCTTCAGGTCCTGGATGGAAAATGCTACTCAGAGGTCTGATATAGGAGAGAGAGGAGGTCTGGAGATTTGTGGCTCCCAGTTTCTGAGGGTCCAACGTACTGGCCTGGAGTGAGCTTTTCTTAGCTGTTCGGAGCTCACAGGATGCTGGGCAAAGGGGGATGGAGCATCCCAGCCTCTGCCCTAAAGCAGCAGCGCTCCCACCCTGGGACCCAAAGAGGGACAAGAAAACCCTCTTTGTTCTGGGCAGATGGTACAAAGCCTTGTTGCCATAGCAGCACAGCTATTTCCTCCAGCTCTGAGCCGGGGCAGCAACTCAGCCGGGCCTGGGCTCAGGCCCTCTGAGGCCAAGAACAGAGGTCAACCTCATGTGTGGGGCATCTGTGTCGCCACACTGAGACCCCAGCAATTGCCAGCAGAGGAACAAGAAGTTGGCAGTCATGAGGGTACCTTCCTGTCATCATCCAAAGCTGAGGCAGCCAAGGGCTGGGGCTTGGAGCCAGGACTCAAGGACCCAGCTGTTGGAACAGGGGGGCCCGGATGCTGGAACCTTCCCTAACCAGGCTGGCATTGGAGACTGGCCTTGCAAGGGCTTCAGAGCCCTGGAGGATGTGGTGGAGAGGTCTGTAGGGAAGGGGCGGGGGGAGGGAGACAGCTGTCCTGGACACATCAGGCCCTGAAATATGGATGGGGCCAAGAAATTCAGAAAATCCTACACTTCTAAAAAAAGAAAAAAGAAAGAAAAGACGCCCAACCCCTTCTACCTGCTGGCCTGTCCCTCTATCTGTTGAGCCCTGTGGGGAGTGGGCACAGGAGGGGGAGATAAGAAGGACTAAGGGTAGATTCAAGGACTTGCAGGCACGAAGATGGGTTGAATAGGTGGTGAGAGACTCAGCCCCTTGCTTCACCCAGCAGGAAAGAGATGCTGTCTGCTCTGAGGTCACACACAGAGCTCCATCTCAGTTCTACCAATTTGAATGTATACAAAAGTGTTTGCCTCTCTGAGCCTCATTTCCCTCATCTGTAAGATGGGAACGTGCACACCTAAGAGTGCTTTTTGAGAGCAGTAAATGAGATCCTGCCTGCGAAGTGCTAAGGGCACAGCTGGCCCAAGTGATGACTAGTAGTTACCACCGTTGACTGAGTACTTCAATGAACAGTGGTTACTAATGGTAGGATTAGGTTGAACCAGATAAAAATGCCACTTTATCAGAGTGTGAGAAATGGCTAAGTATCAGCAGTACTATCTGGTTTAACCTAATATTAATGTGTGTGAGGACTCTCACATGAGGGTGGGCCTGTGGACAGTACTGAGCTCTTGACCTCTTGCTCCTTGGATAACCATGAGCAAGTCTCTCAACTTACCTGTAGCTCCATCCCTCCTTTGGGAAACAGGAATATAAAAGTGCTGTGTGGACATAGAAAACAAACGGCTTTGTGCTTACCAAAGGGGAAAGAAGGGATAAATTAGGAGTTTGGGATTATCAGATACACATTACTACATATAAAACTGATAAAATAGCAACACCCTACTATATAGTATAGGAAACCATATTCAGTATCTTGTCATAAACTATAATGGAAACAAATCTAAAAAAGATTATATGTATATATATACAAATTCACATACAGGTATACATACATACAAATATATATATATACAAATGTATATGTATCTATATCACTTTGCTGTACACCAGAAACTAACATGACATTGTAAATCAACTATACTTCATTTTTTAATAATTTAAAAAAAAAAGAGTGTGTTGCATGGATGCCATGAACTAACACAGGGGAAGTACTTAGAGGAGTGCTTGGCCCAGAGCTGGTGCTAAATAAACACTTGTTAAGGGAGCAATTATGGTCAACTGGGAGGGGATGACTATTCTCCTGTTTACATGATAGGAAGTAGGGATTTGTTCAGTTCACACAACTGGGGCTGGAGCTCAAGCTGTCTGAGTCCAGCGAGTGTTCTTGCCATTGCCCCAGTTGCTTGTCCTCTGCAGCCTCCTGTCCTGTGCAGCCCGATCTGTCTCTCCACTCTGATCATGGTCTATCTGTCCAGCAGACTGGTCAGCTAGTTGGCCAGCTCCTCTTCATCAATCAATCAATTCTTCCATGTTTTTATCCATTTACTTCCTTCCTTTCCTTCCCTTTCTTTCATCTTCATGAAACCAACTTCTGTTGGATGTTAGCATTTAGCTGAAATGATCTCAAACCCTAGAAATTATTTTTAAAAGTCAAATCTATTAAAGTATAATTTACATGTAGTAAAAGACATCCTATTAAGGGTGTAGCCTGTATATTAAAGCATATATGTGGAATCTAGAAAAATAGTATAGATGATCTTATTTGCAAAACAGAAACAGAGACATTGATGTAGAAAACAAATGTACGGATGGCAGAGGGTGGAAGGGGGAGGGTGGGATGACTTGGGAGACTGGGATTGACATATATATACTACTGGTACTATGTATAAAATAGATAATGAGAACCCATTGTATAGCTCAGGGAATTCTACTCAGTGTTCTGTGATAACCTAAATGAGAAAGAAATCCAAAAAAGAGGGGATATATGTATAACTGATTCACTTTGTTGTACAGCAGAAACTAAGGACGTTGTGAAGCAACTATACTCCAATAAAAATTAAATTAAAAAGGATGTGAAAAAAGGAGGTGGTTTGATGAGTTGTGACAATTGTATATAATTGTGTAATCATTGCCACAATCAAGATACAGAACATCTCCATCATCTCCTTTTAAATTTATTTTCAGTTGGAGGATAACTGCTTTACAATGTTGTGTTGGTTTCTGCTACATTTCCGTCATCTTGCCTGCCCCAAGTTTCTCAGCTTCCTTTGTAGTCGGCCACTCCATTATCCTCAGTCCTTTCGTAGCTGCTCATCTGTTTTCTTTCCTTATACTGTTGCCTAGTCTAGAGTGTAATATGAATGGAAACAGTATGTAGCTTTTTTTTAGTCTGGCTTCTTTAACTCAGGTTAATGCATTTGAGATTCCTCGTGGGCAGAGGTATCAGTTGTATGTTTACTTTTATTACAGAGTAATATTCCTTTGTATGGACATACTGCAATTTATTATCCATTCACTCTTTGAAGGAATCTGAATGGTTTTCAGTTTTTAGCAATTATGCATAAAGCTGCTATAAACATTTGCATACAGGTTTTTGTGCGAACGTAAGTTTTCTTTTCTCAAGGGTAAATACTTTGGCATGAGGTTGCTGGTTCATATGAAGTTATATTTAATTCTATAAGAAAGTGGCAACCTAAAGCCAAGAGATGGGACATATTTCTCTCTTAAAGTGGGAAGAACTTCAAAGTCACATGACAAAAGGCATGGCTACAGGGAGGGGCAAAGCACTGGGGTCAATAATACAATCCACTGCCACGGAGACGAAAGCTGCCCCCGAAACATGGTAGACTAGAAAGCCAAAAGGAGTTTGATGGCTTCTTCAAGTAGCTGAATCTTGTTAGGAAAGGAAAAATAGATTCCTACTGGTTCAGCCACCATAGCTGGGTTTCCATTACATAAAGCTAAAGACAATTTCCAAGTTACATGAGGAATGTAAGAATAGGAAGAAAGTGGATGAATCAATGGCTTGAGGTCTCAATGAACTCAATGAAGGGTACTTGTGGAAAGAAATGAGAATGATAATGCATTTTGGCTGAGAGTGAGTATGCAAAGTTAGTGATTGTAGAGGTGGCGCAGTTCCTGGTGGTGACAAGTTGTAAAGAGGGGCAGATATAGAAAAGAAAGTGAAGATGAGAAAATCAAGAACTATCAAGGCAGTATGCGGGAGAGATTCCCCATCTGGAGAATCAAGACATCCAGAATGACTTTGGAAATAGAAAATAGACTGGGATCCAGGGTCTGAAGGCTGTCCTGAATGTGTAAGAGTAGTCTGGAGAGATTTGGAACAGGAGAGAGGGCAGTCCAGCCTGATGGCATGGGCCTCAAAGGAGTGAGGGGTTTATATGACAATGAGGGAGCAATAAGGATGTTCAACTTTATGTTTATGGTACAGGCTGCCCTTTGAGATTTAAACCCATGTAACAACCTTGGAGAGGGCTTCCCTGGTGGCTCATTGGTAAAGAATCTGTTTGCAATGTAGGAGACACAGGTCAATTCCTGGGTTGGAAAGATCCCCTACAGAAGGAAATGGCAACTCACTCCAGTATTCTTGCCTGGGAAATTCCATGAACAGAGGAGCCTGATGGGTTACAGTCCTTGGGGTCACAAAAGAGTCAGAGATGACTCCGTGACTAAAACAGCAACAACAACCCTCCCTCGGGACCTTTTCATTTCATGATAACTTGGCATTTACAGCTCAACATAACCAAGGCCAGTCTCCCCGAATTTCCCTTCAGACCCACCTCCCCCGTTGTTGCTTCTCTCGGTGAATGACCTACCTCTTCCTCACCCAAACCAGAAACCTGGGGATCATTTTTGAGTCCTCCCTTTCCCTCATCCTATTACAACATCCTACTAATTTTATATCACAAACATGTTGCAATTCATCCTCACTTGTCCTTTGTACCTATTTTCAGGCCCCCAGCATCTCCCATCAGTCCCTCTGCCTCATTCCCCTAACCACGCTCCCTGCCTCCAGTCTCTCCCCATGAAATCCATTATCTAACACCTCAGGGAACCACTCCGATGTTGGCTGAATCTGAAATCACACTCTGCACGAGAAACCGATCATGAGATACCTGCTTTGTCTCCCCGATTCATGAATATGAAAATGGATTCCTGAAGCTAGCAGGGTGCTCCAGAGTCAGCACAGGGGATAAGCACCAGGCTGCCCTGGGGGCTGGGTGGGGGTTCACCCAGGGAAGCCCAGGCTTGTCGTGGGGCCGGCTGAGAGGCAGAGGCCGCCTGTGGATACCCACTGGATGGTCCTTGTCGTGCGGACCACAGCCTCCTTGTATTGCGGGCTGCCTTGGAGGTCCCGTGGATGTCTGAGTGTGGGACCATGAGCTTCTGTTGAGCAGAGAGGCCCGGGGGAGGAAGGCCAGATGGCACGATGCGGAGAGCGGTGAGAACAGTGGGGAGGGGTTGGCAGCAGCTGGGAAGGATCAATGCCTTTTCCCTTCCGTGTTTGCCTGTGTTGCGATCCCTGCTCAGATGAAAGAAATTCAAATAGTATTGATTCGAGCTGAGAGGAGAGTGTGGGGATCTGGTCTGGCTCCGTTACAGCTGCACCCAGCCCCGGCCAGGCCGGCTCCCAGCCCCAGTTCTTGGCCCCCCAGGCCTTGCTGTGTTTCCGGCCCTGGCCTATTCTCACTCCCTGCTCTGGCACCTTCCCTGTCTTTGGCTTCAAGCAGCCATGTGCTCAGTAAAAAATATTTCCCTATGCACCCTGTCATTCAGAGCAGCCACGCGAAGCAGTTTAGGGCAAGGAGATGGATGCAGAAATTGCTGGGACAGAGACCCAGACTCCTGCCTCAGTCCCTGTGATGGAGACAGGTGAGACCCGGGCTTGTTAGCTGTGGGGCCAGCTGTGGGGCCCATTCAGGCATGTGCCCGGCCCATGAGCTAAGAACAGCTTTTTGAAAGGCTGATAAAGAAAAACAAAGAAAATGTGTAGCAGAGAGAGCACATGGCCCTCCAGCCCTGAAATATTTACCGTCTGACAGAAGTTTCACTTGACAGCAAAATTTCCCTGACCTCTGTTTTACACTCTTCCCCTGCTTGTGATTTTTGTGGGTGAATTTTCTCCAAGTCTAAGCATCCTGAGTGAAAAGCCTTATGCCGTCTCCCCACAGGGAAGGCTGCTGAAGGGGCAGGAAGGGGGTCAGTCCCCCAGCGAGAGTCCATGGCTGCCTTGCAGAAGCTGCTTGGCCCCAGTTGCCCCCACCCTCTGGTGCCCTGGGCAGAGACCCCAGGGATGCCTCACCAGGGTGGCACCTTCCCCAGGGCGGTTCTGGGGAGAAGTGAGCCCAGGGCCCAGGGGGCCCGGGTGCCATGCGTCCCTCACAGGGAGCACATAGCTCCCAGCCTGGGTTCTCCTGCCTTCTCCACGGGCTTCAGCAGTGTTGGCCTGGCCAGAACTCTCGGACCTACATTCCTGATGCTGTCATCTTGCTGGGTGGTATTGGACAAACCCCCAGTCTCCTCTGAACCTCAGCTTGCTCACCTTTAAAATGGAGATAACCATAACTACCTGTTAGGATCACTTTAACTGTTACATAGAAAAAATTCTGGTTCTAGATTAGCATTTAGTAGAGATGAATGCCAAAAAAAAAAAAATTGCAAGAGATATGAATTTCTGGTCTGCTTTCCATTGACCGCAAAGTGCAAACACACCAATGTAGCCCTGGAACCCAGGACTGGGAGACAGAAGACCATGTTTTCATTCCTGCTCTTGGAGTTCAGTCACCTGGGGCAGGGTCCCCACTCAGCGTTGCAGAGGAGACTTGAAAGTGAAAGCTGCTCAGTCATGCCCAACTCTTTGCAACTCCATGGACTGGCCAGAATATACTGGAGTGGCTGGCTTTCCCCTTCTCCAGGGGACCTTCCTAACCCAGAGACTGAACCCAGGTCTCCCGCATTGTAGGCGAATTCTTTACCAGCTGAGCCACAAGAGAAGCCCAGAATATTGGAGTGGGTAGCCTATCCCTTCTCCAGGGGATCTTCCCGACCCAGGAATCGAACTGGGGTCTCCCGCACTGCAGGCAAATCCTTTACCAACTGAGCTATAAGGGAAGCCCAGAGAGGACTTGAAGCTACTGTATGTAATTGATCAGAACAAGGAAAGGTTTCATGCAGACTGATGTCTAGAACGGCCCCTTTCTCAGGGCCAGGTGCTGCGAGGGAAAAGGCCGGAGCTGGGGCAAGGTGCCAGGCTCGCCCCGCCCTGCCGCAGGGATGTGCAGGAATCAGCAGGAAGGTGCATCGATCCCACCCCGTTGGCAGCTGGGCCACGTGGGCCGCCAATCGATCGGTGGTCTGCCTCTCCCCACCTCTTCCTCAGCCCTCCCCAACCAGGCAGTGACAGTCTCTCTTGCCTTCTGCCTCCTACAGCACTAGGGAAGGGAGGGGAGGGGAGGGGAGGGGAGGGGGAGCCAAGAAATCTCCCTGATCCCTCTGGACAAAAAGATCGAGCAGCTGCATGTAATTCGGGACTCCGATAATCCCTAATCCCTAATCCGACTCCATTTGCACATAAATGCAGTGCCTGGCTTCTGACCCCAGGGGTCCTGGGAGCCCTTTGGGGGGTGTGCCTCCATTTATTTACTCTGTGAGTTTTCATTGGCCGAAAGCCCCTCTCTCCTCCTGGCCCACTGAAAGGAAAAGGATTTCCCAAAGAAGCCCCTTTCTCCGGAGGGAAGAGAATTCCTGCAAATGGGACTCATATTCAGGGCTCCAGGTGGGACCCCCGAAGGGCTGGGGAGGTGCCCACAGGGCTGGCATACCCGACTGTGCTGTTGTTGCGGACCCTTGGAATGGAGTGGTGTGTGTAGGGGAGAGGATGCTGGGGAGTCCGGGTGGGGATGTAAAGACGGAGCATCTTGGGATTCCGAGCTCAGGAATTCACAGCTGCAGAAAGACAGGCCCTTGACGGTCTTACCTGGGACCAAGATATGTGTCTCTCTCTCTGACATTTATTGAGAATTTACTATGTGCCCGGTACCGTACTCCATGCTTTACAAACATTATGTCATTTTCTGCCACAACAACTCTTCAAAATCAAGTAGCTGAGATGATCCCCACTTAATCAACAAGGAAGCTGACTTTCAGATAGTTGAAGTGAATTGCTCAATATCTGGGTGTTTGTCGGTGGAAGCACTCCTGTGTCTGGCTCCAAAGGCAGAGCGCTCCCATGCTGCAGGCTGCCTGAATGCCTTACGCTGCTGGCCCATCCCTCAGACAAAAGAGGACTCCAGGTGCAGGCTGGACCACCTTCCTCGGCATCTGAGTGTAGCTGCTAAGTGCTTAGGTTCTGGAGTCTGGTGGGTTCAGACCCCAGCCCTGCCACTTAGCAGGGGGTATGGGTGGGCAGTATGGTGGAGCTGAAAGGCAGTGTTGCTCCCTTCTCTTCCTAGACTTGAGAAAAAGATGCCCCCCCCCCACCCCTTTCAATCCTAAAGGAAATTTCAGTCCTAAAGAAAATCAGTCCTGAATGTTCATTGGAGGGACTGAGGCTGAGGCTGAAACTCCAATAATTTGGCCACCTGATGCAAAGAACTGACTCATTGGAAAAGACCCTGATGCTGGGAGAGATTGATGGCAGGAGGAAAAGGGGATGACAGAGGATGAGATGGTTGGATGGCATCACTGACTCGATGGACATGAGTTTGAGTAAACTCCAGGAGCTGGTGATGGACAGGTAAGCCTGGCGTGCTGCAATCCATGGGGTCACAAAGAGACACAACTGAATGACTGAACCCCCACCCCACCCCAGAGCCCCATGCTTTTAAGGGAGATGCTCTGGCCTTCCCATGTGGTAAGAAATCCATGAGGAAGTACCTGCTTGGACCCCTACTTCCTTTTCAGGGGAAGATCATGAGCCAGGTACCTGGGGCCCCAGAGTTTCCTGCCTGCAGAGCCCAGCTCCCAGTGTCTGTGTGGACCCGTTCCCTGGGTCCATCCTCGTGGTGCAGGCCACACTGTGAGGAGTGGTCCAAAGGGCAGCTGCTTGGGGCTGTTGGATGCTGTGTCTGGAGGATGCAGGCAGCCGGGCTGTGGTGTGCATGACACTCTGCTGAGTCCAAGAATCTAAATGCAAATGTGGCCTTCCAGGTCCTTGTGAACGTTCATTTGTCAAGGCATTTCACTCAACATAGTTACATGAATTAAATATTTGGAGCACACAGGGCTTCCCTGGTGGCTCAGACCCTAAAGAATTGCCTGCAATGCAGGGGACCTGGGTTCTATCCCTGGGTGGGGATGATCTCCTGGAGAAGGGAATGACTACCCACTCTAGTATTCTTGCCTGGAGAATTCCGTGGACAGAGGAGCCTGGCAGGCTAGACTCCATGGGGTCACAAAAAATCGGACATGACTGAGCGACTTTCGCATACAATTTAAATGTTTGGAGCGCATACATAGTACGTGAGCCTCCACTTGTGTTCTTACTGGGGCCCTGCGAATGTTAGGGTGGCCTGGCTGTGGCTCAGTGTCTAGAGCCAGCCTGCCCCCTGGGGTTCAAATGCTGGGTTTGGCCCCACTAGCTATGTGTCCTTGACCTTTAGGTTACTAAACTCCTCTGTGCCTCTGTTTTTTTCAGCTGTAAAATACCTGAGCACTGACCTCAGAGGTTTATTGTAGGATAAGCAATTAGCCTCCAATTAAAATAAATAAATTAATTAAAAGAAAAAAGAAAGATTGTACATGTACAGTCCTTAGAAACACTGCCTGGAATGGAACAAATGCCAACTCCCATTTAGCTCTTACTTCCAGTTTAGAAGGGCTGTGTTTCTCAGGATTCCAATGACCTTAGGTGGCAGGGTAGAGGTGGAGCGGGAAGGGTCAGGAAGGGTCCCGGTGGTTGTCGCTGAGCTCTGGGTTCTTCCACTCTCTTGCTGTGTAACTGTTTGCAGATTCCTTAGCCTCCCTGTTTCTCTTCCCTCATCTCTAAAATGGGCATGATTTGAACTACTTGAAGCTGGACAGTGGATAGAAACTAAAGGAGAAAACAGCTAGCAGTGCCTGACTCAGTACCTGGCAACACAGACAACTGACATCTTTCCAGTCTTTCTTCTGAAACATCTCCATGCATGCGTGCTAAGCCACTTCAGTCATGTCCATCTCTTTGTCCAACTCTTTTTGCCAGTCACGTCCTGGCATGGACTGTGGCCTGTCAGGCTTCTCTGTCCGTGGGATTCTCCAGGCAAGAATATTGGAGTGGGTTGCCATGCCCTCCTCCAGGGGTTCTTCACAACCCAGGGACTGAACCTGTGTTTCCTATGTCTCCTATTTTGGCAGGTGGGTTTTTACCACTATCGCCCCCGGGAAGCCCACAACATCCCCATTGCTTTCGACTGTTGCCCTTTCCTTTTCTCTCTGCGCCCACTCAGGCCCTTGACTCACTTTATCTGTGCAGCCCTGGGAGGTGGCTCTTCTCGACTGGGAAATTGAGGCTCAGGGAGGGAAGTTGTCTCCCGACTGCCGTCTCCGAGACAGCGAGTCTGATGGAAGAGCCAGAGCTGGGCCCGGAGTCGTGAAGACCTGAGCAGAGGGGTGCTGCTGTCCATTGAACACTCACTCTCTTGAGGCTCATATGTTAGCCATCTGGGCTCACAGACACGGGAGGTAGAGAGCTTTACAGACCCCCATTTTACAGTAGATGAGAGGAACCCTCAGGGCATGAAGGGATCTTTCTAGAGTAGACCAAAACTGTTACCAGTTTCCTGCTCTCAGAAAGTGTGGGAAGGAAGCATTTCTAAAACTGGCTAAAGCTCTGAGCCGGCTCATCTCTGCAACCAGATTTCTCACTGTGTCCCAGAGGATGGGGCATAACGACTATGAGACGATTGGTATGATGATTCCTTCTCTGAATTGGACACCAGTTTCTAGAATCCCCCAAGGGGCTAACCTCTCATTTCAATATGTTAATGTGTGGAATCTAAATGGCCTATTTATTGCTTATGTAGATGCTAGTTATTTACATGGGAAACTGATTTATCTATTAGATAATTAGTAAACTTCAATAATTGCAAAAACCTTTTAGCAATCAGTTGACATTTAATTAACATACAATAACTGTCTTATTAAATCTACATTAAATGCCTATTGGAGTTAATTAAAACTCCTACCTATGACTCCACATTCTTTGGGAATCCTCATTATAAAGCCCACCAGAAATGCAGATGGGAAAATTCCCTGGAAAGAGAAAGTGATTGTAATAGAATTTCAGGAAGGACTCAAAACTTTGACTGAGTGCCTACTGTGTACGTAAAACCATATCAGGCAAGATAGAAATCGGCCTTGCCTTCAGGGAACATACAATCTGGTGGTGGGGATGGAGTGGGCCATGGAGATGAATTAAATAGGCACACAGAAGTTACTCAGCAACTCTGACAGGTGCAATGAAGGGCGGACATTCTGAGCTCTGGGAAGACCCCAGAGTACTCCTGCTTGGAATACCTGCTAGTGGTGCTCAAGGTGGTGGCTTGAGCTGAATTCTGAAGGTTAAGTAGGAGCTCTCTGGGGAAAAGGGATGAGAAGGTGCCTCAAGGAGCGGGAACAGCATCTGCAAAGTCTCTAGTAAAGGAGGGCACATGCAAGCAGGATGGGTTAAAGGCTAGTATTGTAGGGCAGAGAGTAAAGAGGAGCACAGAAACAAGGATTCTGGCATTTTCCCTAAAAACTGTGTGTGTGTGTGTACGCATGTGCAGCAGGCTTGGGTTTGTGTTTAGAGAAGGTCATTTTGGCTGCAGCTAGGATGAGTTGACGGTGGATCAAATGGGTGTGTATAAACCAGTCAGGAAGTTATTGCAGTGGTCCAAGTGAGAGATGCTAGGAGCTTGGATTGGATGATAGACAGTGGAGGGGATAAGAGACGTTGAAACATTCAGTCCTCACAGGAGCTGGCGATTGGAAGCGGGCATTAAGCAGGACTCCTGTGAACCTGGCTTTTGGAACTGGCTGGCTGATGCCATCACTGGAAGTGGGAACACTGGAATTGGAGTGACGCCCAGGACATGTTGAGAATGAGCTAACCAAGAGAAATGTTACATAGACATATATATACACCTTGCACTCAAGAAGAAAAGTTAGGGCTGAAGATTTTTAAAAATCCTTATGCTTATTTGGGTTCTATGCCAGAGATTCTCATTTCATTGGTCTGAGCTGCAGGTGATTCTCATGTGCAATCAAGTTGGACAATGACGGGCCCAGGTAGAAAGCACACACATATCAGAAGATTTCCTTACCCACTGCCTTGCTCCAAGCATCTTCAGGCATCTTACCAGTGCCCATTCTCAACTGCCCAGATATATGTGCTCGGATTATTGGGGATGCTATAGGGATCATTATATCACCCTTGTTATCAAGAGCTTACTGTGCTTCAGACACTGTGCTGAATGCTTTGCGGTTGCTCTCTCGTTTGATCTTCACAACAAAATCATGAACTAGGGAGTATCTTTGTTTTGCAGACAAGGAAATGAAAGTCCCCTGAGGTCTAGTACCTGCCCACTGTCACAGGCGGTGTTAAGCGGATTTGAACCCCAGCCTACTGGATTCCAAAGTCATCAGGTTCCCATCACTGATATGTTTCCAGGTTCACTGTAAAACCTGGTAGATTAAGTTTATTTGCATCTTTAAAAAATCTACATATGTGATATATGATATTTGTCTTTCTCATCTGGCCTACTTCATTTAGTATGATAATCTCTAGGTCCATCCATGTTGCTGATAATGATGCTATTTCATTCTTTTTTTAGACCAAGTAGTATTCCAGTGTGTTTATGTACCATATCTTCTTTATCCATTCCTCTGCCAATAGACATTTAGGTTGCTCCTGTGTCTTGGCTATTGTAACTACAGACAAAAAATGAACTTATGGCTACCAACAGGGAAGAGAGGGGTAAATTAGGAAGCTGAGATGAACATTTACACATAATATAAAGTATATAACTAACTATATTCAATATTTTGTAATAATCTATAGGGAAAAGACTCTGAAAAATATATGTCCAAAAAAGTATATATATATATGTATATTATATATATATATATAGCTGAGTTACTGTGCTGTATACCTGAAACTAACTTGATACTGTAGATCAATTATACTTTAATTTTACAATGATAAAGAGATTTTTTAATGTGCCTGACTCACAGGGTATCAGTCTGATAAGGGATACGGTAGGAATGTGAATGCCCTATATGTGTAAGGAAGGGCCCTGATCCTCTTGCTGGAGAAAGAAAAGAAGTATGTTGGCAATGGCCTTCTCCCTTCCCCATAAGCTGTCTTGATTTAGACCCATAAAAAGCTAACAGAGAAGATATAATTAACATGTATTGATTAGACCAAGACATTATTGCAAAGTGAAAAGTTAGGGCTGAAGATTTTTAAAAATCCTTATGCTTATTTGGGTTCTATGCCAGAGATTCTCATTTCATTGGTCTGAGCTGCAGGTGATTCTCATGTGCAATCAAGTTGGACAATGACGGGCCCAGGTAGAAAGCACACACATATCAGAGAGATTTCCTTACCCACTGCCTTGCTCCAAGCATCTTCAGGCATCTTACCAGTGCCCATTCTCAACTGCCCAGATATATGTGCTCGGATTATTGGGGATGCTATAGGGATCATTATATCACCCTTGTTATCAAGAGCTTACTGTGCTTCAGACACTGTGCTGAATGCTTTGCGGTTGCTCTCTCGTTTGATCTTCACAACAAAATCATGAACTAGGGAGTATCTTTGTTTTGCAGACAAGGAAATGAAAGTCCCCTGAGGTCTAGTACCTGCCCACTGTCACAGGCGGTGTTAAGCGGATTTGAACCCCAGCCTACTGGATTCCAAAGTCATCAGGTTCCCATCACTGATATGTTTCCAGGTTCACTGTAAAACCTGGTAGATTAAGTTTATTTGCATCTTTAAAAAATCTACATATGTGATATATGATATTTGTCTTTCTCATCTGGCCTACTTCATTTAGTATGATAATCTCTAGGTCCATCCATGTTGCTGATAATGATGCTATTTCATTCTTTTTTTAGACCAAGTAGTATTCCAGTGTGTTTATGTACCATATCTTCTTTATCCATTCCTCTGCCAATAGACATTTAGGTTGCTCCTGTGTCTTGGCTATTGTAACTACAGACAAAAAATGAACTTATGGCTACCAACAGGGAAGAGAGGGGTAAATTAGGAAGCTGAGATGAACATTTACACATAATATAAAGTATATAACTAACTATATTCAATATTTTGTAATAATCTATAGGGAAAAGACTCTGAAAAATATATGTCCAAAAAAGTATATATATATATGTATATTATATATATATATATAGCTGAGTTACTGTGCTGTATACCTGAAACTAACTTGATACTGTAGATCAATTATACTTTAATTTTACAATGATAAAGAGATTTTTTAATGTGCCTGACTCACAGGGTATCAGTCTGATAAGGGATACGGTAGGAATGTGAATGCCCTATATGTGTAAGGAAGGGCCCTGATCCTCTTGCTGGAGAAAGAAAAGAAGTATGTTGGCCAATGGCCTTCTCCCTTCCCCATAAGCTGTCTTGATTTAGACCCATAAAAAGCTAACAGAGAAGATATAATTAACATGTATTGATTAGACCAAGACATTATTGCAAAGGACCTCCAATTCACACACACAGACACACACAGATGGTGACTACAGCCATGAAATTAAAAGAAGCTTGTTCCTTGGAAGAAAAGCTATGACAAACCTAGACAGCATATTAAAAAGCAGAGATATTACTTTGCCAACAAAGGTCCATCTAGTCAAAGCTATGGTTTTTCCAGTAGTCATGTATGGATGTGAGATTTGGACTGTGAAGAAAGCTGAGCGCTGAAGAATTGATGGTTTTGAAGTGTGGTGTTGGAAAAGACTCTTGTGAGTCCCTTGGACTGCAAGGAGTTCAAATCAGTCCATCCTAAAGGAAATTGGTCCTGAATATTCATTGGAAGAACTGATGCTGAAGCTGAAACTCCAATAGTTTGGCCAGCTGATGCAAAAAATTGACTCATTGGAAAAGACCCTGCTGCTGGGAAAGATTGAAGGCAGGAGGAGAGGGGGCCGTCAGAGGATGAGATGGCTGGATGGCATCACCGACTCAATGGACATGAGTTTGAGCCAGCTCCGGGAGTTGGTGATGGACAGGGAGGCCCTGTACGCTGCAGTCCATGGGGCTGCAAAGAGTTGGACACGACTGAGCAACTGAAATGACTGACTGACTGATGATCATCAAACCTTGTTAGTAAGTGAGCACTTCTCAAAGTATATTCCAGAATTAAATGCTGTTACTAGGGAGTGAAATGCTTCTGTGGTCAGCTAAGTTTAGAAGCTGCAGGACTCCTCAAATCCCCTTTCTTGCTCCACTGTGACACTCTAGCAGGGAGCAGATGCAGTTTTCTAATCTGATTTAACCAAAGAATGCCGCTTCTGTTTTGTCTCTCTTTTTAACCAGAGCATCTAAGCTCAGAGTTTCACAAAGCGTGGGTCCCCAAACCATCTGCATCAGAACCACTTAGGAGCTTTTTAAAAATGCTGGCTCTGGGACTCCCCTGGGGGTCTAGTGGTTAGGAATCCACCTGTCAATGCAGAGGACCTGGTCTGAGAAGATTCCACATGCCTCCAGGCACCTAAGCCCATGGGCCAAAACTGCTGAGCCTGTGCTCCTAGAATCCATGCTCTGCAACGAGAGAGGCCACTGCATTGGGACACCCTTGCACTGCAATGAAGAGAAGTCTCCACTTGCTGCCACTAGGGGCTTCCCAGGTGGCTCAGTGGTGAAGAATCTGCCTGCCATTGTAAGGAGACAGAGGAGATGCAGATTCGATCCGTGGGTCAGGAAGATTCCCTGGAGGAGGAAATGGCAACCCATTCCAGTATTCTTGACTGGAAGATCCCATGGACAGAGGAGCCAGGCGGGCTAGAGTCCATAGGGTTGTGAAGAACGGACACGACTGAGCAACTGAGAATGCCCATACCACAACTAGAAAAAACTTGCGTAGCAAGGAAGACCCAGCAGAGCCAAAAAATAAATACAATAAAATCTAGG
The DNA here is from genome assembly GCA_006408675.1 of Madoqua kirkii. NCBI lineage: Eukaryota > Metazoa > Chordata > Mammalia > Artiodactyla > Bovidae > Madoqua > Madoqua kirkii. The sequence goes on from SJYC01027010.1 coordinate 34,771, forward strand.
AAAATACAGGCTTTGGTCCCATTCCCAACCCTCAGATCCTGCATCAGAGGCTCCCCAATGGGGCCCTAGAGATCTGCCAGTTTCTTCAGCACCAGATGATTCTAAAGGCCATCAAGCTTTTAGAACCGCTCTCCTAGAAGGAAACACACTTTGGGAAACACTGCAAAGAACTGAATACGTCTCTGACTTTCATGCTCTGTATTTAAACATGGATATGGATGCTGTAAGAAACAAAATGTACATTTATTTAACTGTTGCCAAATTCCCACAGTTTTGTTTAGCATTAGTGTTCTTGATGGGGAAGGGGGCTCCTAAAAGTACAACTATCCTCCTGGGTGGGGTCTGTGGGGTGTTTTGAAATTAACAAGGGGTTTTCACCTCCCCAGATGTTGGCCCAGGACAGGCAGAGGCCAGCTAAAAAACAGGGGTTCTCTATCTGAGCTCTGTGCAGCCTGGGGATTGTGTAGGGGGTCTCAGAAACTATGGAGAGGGGAGGGGAAAGGTTACTGCCCATTCTCTGTCTCAGTCAGGGTGGTGTTACTGTGATTTGTCCAAATTGTGGTTGAAAACAGGGTCTGACTTCTTAAAAAAAAAAAAAAAAGTTTGCTGACTGCAGTTGCAATCCCTCCAATTGTCAGAGGAAGGGTCTGTGACCCAGAGAGGGACAGAGACTTCTCTATGGTCACCCAGTAGGCCTGGGGTAGAATCAAAGGAATATCTCTGGCCAGCACTTGGCCCAAATCACCGTGCAGAGTGTCAAGGCTGTTAAGATGCAGCCCACGGCCGGTGTGACCAAAGTCAGCTGTAAGTCAGAGCCGGACGCAGCCTGGGGAGAGCCCCAGCCGTCCTCCTTGGGGTTGACCTCCCTCCCTGGCCTCGCTGCTCCTCTCCTCACTGCCTTTTCCGAGCACCTAAGCAATGTATGAAGCGGAAATCAAACGTCTGCCTCGGACTTGACAGAAGTGCTGAACTAAGAGCCATATAATGTCCTCTGCTGAAGGACATCACCTTGTCAAGATAAAGCTTGGAAAACGCGCCGCAGGAAGCCGGGCTTCCAGGGCAGGATCATGTATATTCATGGGGGCTCCAGCCTGCCCACAGCCCCACCCCCGGCTCCCCGCCAGCCCGCTGACCGGCCTGGGCAGCCCTGGAGGAGGTTTGGAGGCCAGGGCATGTGGTTGTTCCACTGCCCACCTCTTACTGGGCGCGAGTGCTGGGGGAGGCTCATCTCTCACCTTCACGGCTTTCAAGCCCTAGTTTCTGTTCACAGCCCTCCTGCTAGCTTTCTCTGTGCTCTCCAGCTTTGGGGACCCGGCAAACATCCAGAAAAGTGCTGCGCATGGCAGTCAAGGCCCTTCGTGACTTATCCTGGGCCTCCCTACCTCCCTGCCCACAGCATCTCCATGGACTGCTCCCAGGAACCACATGGAGCTCCTTTCCTTTGTCCTCACCTTCACATCCTCTCTCAGTGAGGTCCCCTGCCTGGAATTTCCTCTGCCCTCTGCTTGGCTAGCCTCCGTGCTCCTCTAGGGCCCAGGTCACAGCATCACTTCTTCCTGAAGCCCTTCCTGCCAATCCAGACTGACTGGTCATTCCTTTCTCTTAGCCACCTGGCATTCTGGCTCTCCCTTCACCTCTTACACTTTAAATTCTTGTGTGTCTCTTTCCTAACTTTCCACTGAGAGCTCCTGGAGGTGAGGGAAGCACCCCGAGTCCAGTCTTGGGCCTGGCCTAGAGGAGGGACCAGTAGGTGTGAACTGATGCTCTGCTTACTATGCTGGCGTGTAGCCATCTGTCATAACAAAGCAGCACAGGCTGGGCGGCTTCAGTAACAGAAGCGTCTTGTCTTGCAGTTCTGGAGGCTGGAAGTCCGAGGCCAAGGTCTTGGCAGGACTGGATTCTCCCGAGGCCTCTCTCCTTGGCTTGTAGGGGCTGCCTTCCCCTGTGTGGCTGTTCGTGATTGTGTCCTAATGTCTTCTTTTTCCCTTAAATATTATTTATTGCCTGCCCTAGGTCTTTGCTGCTGTGTATGGGCTTTTCTAGCTGCAGCGAGCGGGGGCTGCTGTCTGGTTGTGGTGTGTGGGTTTCTTGTTGCAGTGGCTGCTCCTGTTGCAGAGCACAGGCTCTGCGGCTTGCAGACCTCAATGGTTGCGGCCCGGGGGCTCAGTAGTTGTGACTCAAGGGCTCTGAAGTGCAGGCTTGGTGACTGCTGCGCCTAGGCTTAGCTGCCCCATGGCATATGGGATCTTCCTGGATCAGGGGTCAAACCGGTGACCCCTGCATTGCAAGGTGACTTCTTAACCCCTGGACCACCAGAGGTGCCCCTAATCTCCTCTTCTTATAGGACACCAGTCATACTGGATTAGTGCCCAAGCCAAAGATCAAATTCTACTTAATCATCTCTTTAAAGACCCTGTCTCCAAATACAGCTGCATTCTGAGGTCCTGGGAGTTAGGACATCAGCATAAGAGTTTCTGGGGACATGATTCAGCTGATAACACTGTATAACAACATTACCCCCTGACTTAACAGCTTGAAACAGCAGTTTTATTATGCTCATGGATTCTGAGGGTCAGGGTATTGGACAGGACACTGCAGAGGTGACTTGTGTCTGCTGCATGATCTCTGGGACCTCAGCGAGGACAACTCAAAGGCTGGGGGCCAGAATCCTTGGAAAGCTCCTCCATCACCAGTCTAGCATGGGGCTGGTGATGCCGCACAGAATGGAATCGGGGCTGGAGTGCCTCTTCCATGTGTCTGGGTTTCCTCCTGGCATAGCAGCCTCTGGGGACTTGAGCTTCATCCCTGGCAGGTCAGGTTTCCCGGAGTAAAGTTTCCAGTGAGAAAGGCAGAGTTACATCATTGGCTTCCCAAGTAGCTCAGTGGTAAAGAACCCACCTGCCAGTGCAGGAAACACAGGAGGTGTGGGTTCAGTCCCTGTGTCAGGAAGATCCCTTGGAGGAAGAAATAGCAACCCACTCCAGTATTCTTGCCTGGAGAATCCCATAGACAGAGGAACCTGGGAGGCTACAGGTCCATGGGGTCACAAAGAGGAGGACATGACTGAGCATGCAAGTGCATCACGTTTTAGGATCAGGCTTAGGGTCCTGCAGCATCGTCTCCCCTTTATTCTATGGGTCGCTGCAGTCACCAGCTCACCTGGAGGCAAGGGGAGGGGAATTTAGCTCCATACACTTTGACGGGGCACTGATGAGGCCACCCTGGAGAAGACATGCGGGAAGTGGGACCCGGTGCCATTTTTGGGAAAATGACACTGGCCATGATGGAACTAGACAGAGTTCAAAGGGACACTTGGCAGTCCCCGTGATGGGTGGGGCGTGTTAAAGTGGGCTGCAGTCAGAGGAAAGCAAGGCTAGCTCTCTTGTTTCCCTTGGAATATTCTTTGGCACATATGCATGTTTTGGGAATCAGTGCCTTTAATCTTCAGGTGTGTCTATGGTAATGACCACATGTATCAGCCGCTAGCTGTGTGGCTTTGGAGGTCAGCGAATTATTCCTCACAGAGCACGCAGTGCAGGGTCTGATATATACCCATGATCTTGAGTTCCCTGTGGGTTCAGCACTTAGAACCATCTGCTTATCTGATCAGCATGAGTTTTCCCAGGGCCTTCGAGGGGCCCACACTTCGTTTAGGAATAGATCTATCACTTACTCAGTAAACAGCACCCATGGATTTTGTCATTCAGCAAACACTGTCATTGTTCAGTCATTCAACAAACACGGTTACAGTATCCACCCTGGGGAAAGCAGGAACTCTGAGTAGAGAGGGCTGCTCTCCAGCTAACGCTCCGCTCAAGATGCATCAGGCAGAATTCTAATAGCATCCGTGTGTTTCATTTTGCCCATTACGACACCATTATATTTTAAAGCTTGTCTTTCTAACCCTCCCATTTTTCTTCTAGACTGCACTCCGGCTCTATGGCTCTAGTTTCTCTAACCATTAGGAAGGTATTATAGTTATTGGAGATTCATCTATCATTTTATGAGTCTCTTTCAAGAGAGGAAATAACAGGTTGTTTCGACTGTGACGTGATGGCTCACAAAGGCCTGTGGAACAGGCGTCTTGCTCCCGGGGGATCAGCCAAGTGGTGTTTATCTTTGACACAATAAGCAAAAGATCAGAAATGATTACAACAAATGGCAGAGTAAACAATCCATTCGCTGCAAAGGGCACCTGCCCAAATGCCGGAAATTGGATCCACACACAGCTGCCAACTCCAGACTGTGGGCCTGATGGCTCCATCATGCTCTGCGGGATGCGGTGGGTGGCAGGGTGCAGAATTGTCCCATCCCTGCATGAAAAGCTCTGGCAGGAGGGCCCCAAATCTTGATCCCTTTGGGAATCTCCTTGCCCTTAGGTCCAAGTCCAGCCTCCTTTCCTGACTCTCATGACTCTGGCACTGTTTGGTCCACTGCTTTGTCCCCACTGCCTGGCATAAACCAGACACTCAGTAAATACTTGTTGGCAGAAGGAGTGAACAGTCTGGCCCCTGCCTGCCCTCCAGCTCCACCTCCTGCCTCCCTCCCTTATAATCGTCTCTGAACTGCCTTCAGTTCCTCACGTGCAGCATACTCCGCTTTTTTGTTCTACCTTTGCACAGCCTGCCTCCTCTGCTGGGAACCCTCTCCTTCACCTCTTCCTGGTTGAATCCATACTCACTTTAGGTCTCAGCTCAGATTCCCCTTCTTCCAAGAAGCCTTCCCTGATCCCATTGCCCCCCCGGCCCACTCACCCTGATGGCTGTTTATTTAGCACATTCTTTTTTGTAGCTCCTTGTCCATGTTCCCACTGGGTTGTAAGCTCTTGAAGAATGGCAATGGTGTCTGTTTACTGCCAAACATCACTGACTCCTGCTCCCCTTCTGTAGGGCAAAGCTTCTCTGAGGAAGCAGCTGCCAGGATAGGCACTATGGAACCCAACCTTCCATTCATGTGGTTACCTTTGGTAGTGAGATGCGAGTGGAAGTGGTATGTGTCCCTTCTGGACCAAAGCGATTAAGTAGGGAGCAATCCTTCGCATGCTCTCTCCTCCCCTTTCTTTTGTCAGCTGCAAATGATCTACTGAAGGACTCTGAGGAAGCCCCCCAGGAGAGATGACCTAAAGGGAATGTCCGCATTGGATTTCACATGAGTGTGACATAAGCCCTTACTAGGATAAGCCGCTGTTATTTTTGTTTGTTTGTTTGTTGTTGTTGTTTTTAAGCCGCTGTTATTTTGAGAATGCTTATTTTAGCAGCTAGTACTAATTGACCACGAGCTTCCCAGGTGGCTCCGGGGTAAAGAATCCTCCTGCCAAGCAGGACATGGGTTTGATCCCTGAATTGGGACTATCTCCTGGAGAAGGAAATGACAACACACTCCAGTATTCTTGCCTGGGAAATCTCATGGACACAGCCTGGCAGGCTGCAGTCCATGGGACTGCAAAGACCTGGACATGACTTAGCGACTAAACAGCAGCAGCAGCATTAGTTGACCAATTTACTGCTTTGCTTCAACACGTACTTCTTTTTTTTTATTTTAATTTTTTATTATTTTTAAATTGAAATGTAGTTGATTTACAGTGTTGTGTTATTTTCAGGCATACAGTAAAGTAATTCAGTCACACATAAATATATGTATAAGTTGACTCTTTTTCAGATAATTTTCCCTTAGAGATTATTACAAAATATTGAATATAGTTCCTTGTGCTATACAGTAAGTCCTTGTTGGTTATCTATTATATATATAGTAGTGTGTATACATTAATCCCAAACTCCTAATTTATCTCTTCTCTTTGCCTCTCTCCTTTGGAAGAAACTGTACTTTTGTTTTCTGTGTCTGTGGGTCTATTTGTTTTGCATACAAGTTCATTTGTATCATTTTTAAAAGAGTCTACATGTAAGTGATATATGGCGTTTGTCTTTATCATTCTAGCTGACTTTGATTAGTACGATAATCTCTGGGTCTGTCCATGTTGCTGCAAATGGCAGCATTTCATTCTTTTTTGATGGCTGAGTAATATTCCATTGTATATACGCACTACATCTTCTTTATCCATTCATATGTTGATGGAATTAGGTTGCTTCTGTGCCTTGGTTTCAACATGCATCTGTTAAAACTAGAGTTTCCTGACCACACAGCCTTACAGTGGGTCTGCCCAACTCCCAACCCACTGGGCCCAGCAGTTCCCAGGAATCCACAGTTTGGCTATGGAGAGGAGTTTGAGAATCAGTTCACATCATGAAAAGCAACACTTTGTTAGACTAAACAGACTGAGATGTGTACCACTGGACAACACACAGATATTTGGTTGTGGACAGAAATGGCATTATTCAATATACGCTGTCTTAATTAAAGTAGACAAATAATAGCCTTTGATATAGCATATTAGATAGGGTGTTACTCTCTCCTTCAACCCATGTCCCATTAATTTCTATAGATCCCATAAGCCTTTTCCATTTGTCCACTCTTTGCACTGCCCAGTCATGTGTTAGTCCCTTTTATCTCTCAACAGGACCATCCAAGAGCCTCTGAACTGGTCTTCTCCTCTCTACATTCAGAGGAGAGGAGTTTACTGTCACCTACATCACAGCCATATGATTCTTCTAAGACCCAGAACTAAGCTCTTGGCCACCTGTTGCGTTCAGGGGGAACCATACTCCATACCTAACATTCAAAGCCTTTCAAGGTACGTCTCCTGCTCCTCTCCCATCTTTCCCTGAGTCTCCATCCACACAGTGTTTCAGAGACTCTAAGCTCCTCTTCTTTGTGTCCTGGGTATTTCTGCATCCGTGGTTTTCCTTCCACCAGTGCATGGCCAAGTTTCAATGTTCCACCCAAGTGCTACCTTTTCCAGGGAGCCAGGCTGGATTTTCCTCTGAAATCCCACAGCCACTGAGGACCTCTCTTATCCTGGGTGTCTCTGAAAGCACAGCCTGAAGCACAATCTTGAGAGTGTTTAATTGGAAAGTGGTGCCAGCAAGCAGGTGTGAAGGTTCAGGGGAGTGAAATGGGGAAGGAGGGAAAGCAAGCACTGGACGGATCGTTAACTGGCCACCATCCCACGCCTTAAGGAATCAGTCTGAGGGCTGTCTGCCTGGGGGATGAAAGGAGGCCCCGCAGGGATGAACTACCTCCTCTTCCGGGCGGGCCACGTGAGTCCCGAGTGGGTTCCCTCTGTTGCCTCTCCCTGTGATGTCAGAGGAAGACAGGGCAGGAAGTGAGAGGCACGTCTCACGCCTTCACATCTGGCTCCCTCAAGTTACACCTGCGGGAAGCTGGTCAGAGTCTGTGCAGAGCTGGCCACTCTGAGTTTGCTGGCATGACAGAACCGCCGAGGTATCTTGAAGTGGCACCTGAGAGGTATCCAGTACACATCCCTTCATTCAGCCTTCCTGCTAGCACAGTTTTTGTGTACATATTGTTTTCTCTAATCTGGTGAGTCTTTGAAGACAGGAACTGTATTTTATCCCCAATATTCAGTATGAGTCCTTATACATAATTGGGCTCAAACATGTTGAATAAATGGATGAGAATTTTCGAATGATTGTTTTTCTCTGCAGAGGAAAAACCTATAACACACACAAGGAAAACCCTCCTTCAATCTGAATTTTTGAAGAGTGTTAAGTGGGGTAGCTATATCCAGAGAAAACCCTGAACAAAACAATAATAGTAGTAATTAACAATAGTAATGTGTTGCAAAGAGTCGGACACGACTGAGTGACTTCCATTTTCACACTTTCACTTTTAATAATAATAATAGCTGATATTTACTTGGTCCTTACTATGTGCCAAGTGTTTAAGCACTATATGTGTGAGTTTCCTTGAAACTTACAACCCCCAAATAAATTATTATTGTTCTCATTCTAAAGATGGAGAAATGGAGACAGAGGTTAAATAACTTGCTCAAGGTCTCATGGTGATGAGCAATGGGGCTTGGATTTTGGACCTGGCTAGCATTCTGATGCCCATATCTGGGTGCACACCCACCACAGGGTAGGGGGGCTGCCTGGAACGTCCTTACAACCCAGATCCTGGAAGTTCGGAGGGGCAGGGAATTTGTTAGTGTTTATTTCTGCTAAAGCTCCTAATAAAGTGGGCAAATATGTGTTACATTTTTATAGGTCCTGTGTTTGCCCACAGGTTAGGGACAAAGTGTGCGATTTTATCTTTTAAGTGTTTGCCTCTCTCTCTCTTTTTTCACAAACCAGTAAGAGAGAAAATTATTTAAATAACAGACAAAGAATATTCACAGAAAATGAAATAAACAATCAATAAGGGAATAGAGGTTTTACTTAACTTATAAACAAAGAAACATAAGTTAAAACAGTAATATGCCTTTTCCCCTGTAACGAAAGCAGATTGCTTCTTTTCCTAGTGAGTGATTATAGCCTGGATTGGCAAAACCCCAAAGAACAGTTTCTCCCATTCACTGCTGGTGAGTCTTTCCAGGGGTAATTTAGCAATATGAATCAGAAGCCTTAAAAATTTGCAGGTGCTTTGATCCAGAAGTTCCCCCTGGAACAGATCCTAAAGAAACAGTCAAGGATGTACACAGAGATTTAATTAGAAGCATATTTACCAAAACATTGTTGACGGTACTGAAAAAGTTAAAGCTATGTAAGTGTCTATCAGGCTGGCTACACATCGCAGTGGATTGCTAGGTAGTCACTGAAAATGACAGAGGCAGACCTCAGAGATACTGTGGGTTCTGTTCCAGACCAATGCAATAAAGTGAATATCACAATAAGGTGAGTGACATGATGTTTCATCTCAAAGTGCATATAAAAGTTATATTTATACTATATACTCTATGTATACTATTATATACTGTAGTCTGTTAGGTGTATAATAGCATTATGTCTAAAAAATGATGTACATACCTTAATTTTAAAGCACTTTATTGCTAAAAAATGCTATCTGGGCCTTTAGCAAGTTGTGATCTTTTTGCAGTAGTAACATCAAAGATCACTGATCACTGATGACCATAACAAATATAATAGTAATGAGAAAGTTTGAAATATTGTGAGATTTAGCAAAGTATGACACAGAGACACAAAGTGAGCAAATGTTATTGGAAAAATGGCACCGATAGACTTGCTCAATACAGGGTTGACACAGAACCTCAATTTGTTAAAAAAAAAAAAAGGCCATATAATGTCTGTGAAGTACAGTAAAACAAAGTGCAATAAAATGAGGTATATGCCTCTCATATTTTATGGCATGGAAAGATGCACAGGATAAATATTACATGAGAAAAAAGTAGGTACAAAACAGATAAAGTATTGGAAGCAGTAGGCCATGTACATAAACAGTTCAAACATGAGGGCTCAGAAGGACCCCAGTTAGCCTAGTACCATAAGAGAAAGAAAGCACAGACTCTAGACCCAGGTTGGCCGGTTTCAATCCCCAGCTCTGCTAGAAACTAACTGTGTGAGCTTGGATAAGTGCCTCAACCTCCCTGTGCCTTAGTTTTCTCATCTGTAAAATGGGGATTCATCATAGCACCCACCTAAAGAAGTCAGCATATGGAAAGTGCTTGGAAGCTGGCCTGGCATCTAGTAGGCAGAATGTGAGAGCTGGTTAAACAAAAATGTGTGGTGTCCTGTCAGAAATATAAGACCTGCACCTCCCTGGAGGTCCAGTGGTTAAGAGTCTGCCTGCCAATGCGGGGAACATGAGTTGAACCCCAGGCCAGGGAAGAGTCCCCAGGCTGTGGGCAACCTAGCCCACATGCCGTAATTACTGGGCCCTCTCCTGAGCGCCTACTCTAGAGCCTGTGAGCCACAGTTACTGAGGCTGGTGTGCTCTAGAGCCCGTGCTAAGCAAGAAGAGAAGCCGCCCAGTGAGAAGCCCGTGCACCTCAACTAGAGAGGAGCCTGCACGCAGCAAGGAAGACCCAGTGCAGCCAAAAATACATACATAGATGAATTTAAAAAAAGAAACATAAAGCTTGTGGAGAGAAATCATTGTTTTGCAGGACATGGGGGCCAGCCTCAGAGAGGTGAGGGCACCTGTTTGGGTCTCGAGTGATGTGAAGGACTTCCAGGGGTAGAGAAGGAGCCAGTTGAAGGCATTCCTTGCCCAGCTTTCCCTAGGAGGCCAGCGTGCAGGCTTTCCCTGAAGGCAGGCTGGGAAGGTCCTCCCCAGGGAGCCACCCTGGGCCATAGAATGCACATGGCTGTTGGGAAACTGCCAGACTCACCATGGCAAAGATGGCTTTTGGTCTCCGGAGCAGCTTCACTCTGCTGCCTGGGCCAGGGTTTCTCTTTGTTTGTGCATGGCATTTCCAGTTTTGCTGAATGGAGCAGGATTGTGAGGCAAGTTCTAGGACAGAAGGTTAGAACTTCTTTTAAGAAATATGCATGTTTTTTAAAGAAGTGAATTTTATTCCATAGTGATTATGTTTTACCCAGGTTTCTGCTGAGCCAAAGTTTTGGAATTACATTTATCTTACAGAATTAGAATTCAGAGCCTAAAGTGACCATTCAAATCATGCAATTATTGGATGAAGAGATGATGCCAAGAGACTGGAAAGTTCCACGCAGGAGGTCATGACAGAACTAGGGCTGGGGTCCAACAGCTGAGTATGTGAGGGCAAAGATATGACCCCTGTGCTGGAGTCAGGGGCAGGGAAGATTTTAGCTCCACTACAATTTACAGGCAAACCTGTCCAGAATCAAAGTGGACTGCATGGAGGTGGTGAGCTCCCCATTGCTAAGAGTGTGTGTAAGTTGAGACTGGAGGACTCTTGGGAAATGGTGCAGCTAGATTAACTGACTTCTGAATTTTCTTTAGATTCTGAGATTCTGTTGCGCCATGATCTTTCATCTTTTAAAAAAATTAATCATTTTAACACACTGTTTTAAACATGCAGGCATGAAGGTGAAAATTATTTGAGACATTCATTATTCAGCATTCAGAATTAAAAGGTTAACATTTTGCTCTATTTGTTGTAGCCCTCTATTCATTTACTAAAGAAGAAAAATCACAGATACAGCTAGAGTCTCCACGTTTTCTTTTCTCTGCAGAGGTAACCATTAGCCTAAAGTTGTTTGAAAAAAAGTCACTCCATACCAGTTTTCATATATGTAATGTACACATATGTCTCTATAAACAACATGTAGCATTGCTTTTTGTGTTCTTACAATTAACCCCAGTTGTATCATGTTGATGGTGTTCTTGCACCACCATACTGATGGTGCAACGGATGTTCTTCATTTAATATTATGTTTTTGAGACTTAACCATGTTGATGCCTGAAACTTTGGTGCATTTATTTCAGCAGCTATATAATAATTCATTGTATCAGTGAACTGCGTTTGATTCGTTTATTCTCTATTCTTGGACATTCAGATTGCTTCCTAATTTATCTCTATTAAACTATCTAAAGGTGGAATTCCTGGACCGTACTTCGTGCAACATCTTCAGCTTTACCAGATTTGACCAATTTCCTCTTCAACATGACCTGCCCATTTAGAGCTCACCGAGAGTGAGAGTTCCTTCTTCCTCCATCCACCAAAATACGTGATTTTATCAACTATTTGATTTTTCCAATCGGCTAAGCACAGAAAGTTATCTCAGTGTCACGCTTATTAATACCTTTATTTCTCTCTCCCTCTCGGGTTCCCATATGACATGTACTAGGCCCAGCAGACATCTTTGTCTGTTCTTGACTTTAATCTTTTAATACTTCCAATATTTCACCATGATGAATGATATTTGTTATTGGTTTTGGAAGATAACTCTATCAGCTTAAGGTTTCCTTCCTAGCTTGTTAAGAGGTTTTTAAAAAATCATGAATTAGCATTGTTGAATTTTATCAAAAGCTTTTTCTAAATCTCTTGACATGATCATGTGGTTTTTCTACTTTAATTTGTTAATCTGGTGAATTAAACTGATAGGCTTTGTCTTTTCTTTGCTTCGGTTCTTTTTAAAATGAATAAAATATTTCAGATATAACGGAAGCTCTGTGTTCCCCGCATGGATCTCATTTTTTGCCTTCCTCCCCCAAGGCAAATACCACCCTACATTCAGTGTTTATCATTCTCATGCATATTTTCATACAATTGCTACATATGTATGTATCATAAACAATATGTGGTGTTGTTTTGCATGTTTTCAAAGTTTATATAAAATGTGTCTTACTATGCATATTCTACAATTGGCTTTTCCATTTTGATACTTGAAACTCTAGTTCATCCAGTTGCTATATGTAACTCTAGTTCATTGAGCTGGTATAAGACATTGTGTTTTGTAACTATACTGTAATTTATTTTTTTCTTCTTTTGGTTTGGAACACTACAGTTGTTTCTAATTTTTAGCTGTTGCAAACAATGGCACAGATAGACATTCTTATAAAGGACTTGTTCTGCACAATGCAAAGTTGCCTGGTTGGGCGATAGGACATGACTTTCTTCTGTGCTGGCTGTATCGCGTCCCCAAGCATTCTCCCAGAAGTGTAAGAGGCTCTGTTTTCCATATACTCTCTGACACTTGGTGTTGTCAGGCTTTTAATGTTTTCTGACCTGATGGCTGTGAAATGATAGTTCGTAATTTTTAAAATTTGAATTTCCCCCAGTTTATTACTGATACTAAGAATAATATATATACCTATAGTAAGTATCTATGTATACCTATAGACTTTAAAAATATCTATCTATCAAATGTCTATCCATCTCTTTAGCTATCATCTATCTTTTGGGCTTCCCTGGTAGCTCAGGTGGTAAAGAATCTGCCTGCAATGCAGGAGACGCGGGTTCCATCCCTGAGTCAGGAAGATCCCCTGGAGTAGGAAATGGCAATTCACTCCAGTATTCTTACCTGGAGAATTCCAGGGACAGAGGAGCTTGATGGGCTACAGTCTATGGGGTTGCAAGGAGTCAGACACAAATGAGCCACTGACACTTTTATTTTTACTTTATGTATGTATATCTCTCTGCCTCTCTCTTTCCCCCACCTCATGTTGTTCATATGTTCATCATATCTTTTGTCTTTTTTCTTATTGATTCAAAAACTTAAAAATATGTATGTCTGTTTATTCTGAATGCTAATCATTTATTGGTCACATGCCTTACAAAGATATTCTTCACGTCTGTGGCTTGAGCTTAAGACACAAATATTTACCATACGTAATCACAATGTGAACACTCATGGAAATTACACTCAATTTAAAAAGGACAAAGTTGCCAGCTCTAGAAATCCCTTTCATCCCTTCCTAATAATGTTTACTATCCTTCTCCTGCATGGAATCACTGTCTGGATTTTTATTTATCACATTCTTCCTTCTTTATAGAGTTTAGCTACCTATACCGAAACACTGTAAGTTAGTGTTTATCCATCTTATTGTTGGTTTCTTCCATCCAGGGTTTTGAAAATTTTGAACAATATCACTATGAACGTTCTTATACATATTTTTTGGTGACTGTGTATAAGAGTTTCTCCAGAGACACAGACATAGAGAACAGACTTATGGATCCGG
>SJYC01027014.1:0-34642 GCA_006408675.1 Madoqua kirkii
CCGTCTATGGGGTCGCACAGAGTTGGACATGACTGAAGCGACTTAGCAGCAGCAGCATATGTTCACACTGTGCTAATCAGTTCAGTTCAGTCACTCAGTTGTGTCTGACTCTTTGTAACCCCATGGACTGCAGCACGGCAGGATTCTCTGTCCATCACCAACTCCCGGAGCTTTCTCAGACTCAAGTCTATCGAGTCAGTGATGTCATCCAGCCATCTCATTTTCTGTCATCCCTTTCTCCTTCTGCCTTCTATCTTTCCCAGTGATGGTCTTTTCTAAAGAGTCAGTTCTTCACATTAGGGGGCCAAATTATTAGTTTCCGCTTCAACATCAGTCCTTCCAATGAATATTCAGAACTGATTTCCTTTAGGATGGACTAATGTATCTCCCTGTAATCCAAGGGACTCTCAAAGTTTTCTCCAACACTCCAGTTCAAAAGCATCAATTCTTCAGTGCTCAGCTTTCTTTATAGTCCAACTCTCACATCCATACATGACTCCTGGAAAAACCACAGATCTGACTAGATGAATCTTTGCTGGCAAAGTAACATCTCTGCTTTTTAATATGCTGTCTAGTTTGGTCATAGCTTTTCTTCCAAGGAGCAAGCGTCTCTTAATTTCATGGCTGCAGTCACCATCTACAGTGATTTTGAAGCCCAAGAAAATAAAGTCTATTTTCACTGTTTCCCCATCTATTTCCCATGAAGTGATGGGACCAGATGCCATGATCTTCATTTCCTGAATGTCGAGCCTTAAGCCAGTTTTTTCACTCTCCTCATTCACTTTCATCAAGAGGCTGTATAGTTCTTCTTCACTTTCTGCCATAAGGGTGGTGTCATCAGCATCTGAGCATATTTCTCCCAGCAATCTTGATTCCAGTGTGTGCTTCTTCCAGTCTAGTGTTTATCATGATGTCCACTGCAAATAAGCAGGGTGACAATATACAGACTTGACATAATCCTTTTCCAATTTGGAACCAGTCTGTTGTTCCATGTCCAGGTCTAACTGTTGTTTCTTGACCTATATACAGATTTCTCAGGAGGCAGGTAAGGTGGTCTAGTATTCCCACTCCTTGAAGAATTTTCCAGTTTGTGCTGATCCACACAGTCAAAGGCTTTGGCATAGTCAATAAAGCAGAAATAGATGTTTTTCTGGAACTCTCTTACTTTTTCCATGATCCAGCAGATGTTGGCAATTTGATCTCTGGTTCCTCCGCCTTTTCTAAATCTAGCTTGAACATCTGGAAGTTGACAGTTCACATACTGTTGAAGCCTGGCTTGGAGAATCTTGAGCATTACTCTGCTAGTGTGTGAGATGAGTGCAATTGTGTGGTAGTTTGAATGTTCTTTGGCATTGCCTTTCTTTGGGATTGGAATGAAAACTGACCTTTTCCAGTCCTGTGGCCACTGCTGAGTTTTCCAAATTTGCTGGCATATTGAGTGCAGCACTTTCACAGCATTATCTTTTAGGACTTGAAATAGCTCAGCTGAAATTCTATCACCTCCACTAAGCTTTGTTTGTAGTGATGCTTCCTAAGGCCCACTTGACTTAACATTCCAGGAAGTCTGGCTCTAGGTGAGTGATCATACCATCATGGTTTTCTGGATCATGAAGATCTTTTTGTGTACAGTTTTTCTGTGTATTCTTGCCATCTCTTAATATCTTCTGCTTCTTTTAGGTCCTTACAATTTCTGTCCTTCATTGTGCCCATTTTTACATGAAATGTTCCCTTGGTATCACTAATTTTCTTAAAGAGATCTCTAGTCTTTCCCATTCTCTTGTTTTCCTCTATTTCTTTGCATTGATCACTGAGGAAGACTTTCTTATCTCTCCTTGCTATTCTTTGGAAGGTTGCATTTAGATGAGTATATCTTTCCTTTTCTCCTTTACCTTCTGCTTCTCCTCTTTTCACAGATACTTGTAAGGCCTCCTCAGAAAACCATTTTGCTTTTTTGCATTTCTTTTTCTTGGGGATGATCTTGATCACTGCCTCCTATAG
Source organism: Madoqua kirkii (assembly GCA_006408675.1). Taxonomy (NCBI): domain Eukaryota; kingdom Metazoa; phylum Chordata; class Mammalia; order Artiodactyla; family Bovidae; genus Madoqua; species Madoqua kirkii. Next base: position 1,999 of record SJYC01027014.1, read on the forward strand.
AATGTCACAAACCTCCATCCATAGTTTTTCAGGCACTCTGTCTATCAGATCTATTGAATCTATTTGTCACTTCCACCATAGCAGATTTGATTTAGGTCAGACCTGAATGGTCTAGGGGTTTTCCCTACTCTCTTCAATCTAAGTCTGAATTTTGCAATAAGGAGTTTATGATCTGAGCCATAGTAAGCTCCCAGTCTTGTTTTTGCTGACTGTATAGAGCTTCTCCATCTTTAGCTGCAAAGAATATAATAATCAGTCTGATTTCAGTATTGACTATCTGGGGATGTCCATGTGTAGAGTCTTCTCTTGTGTTGTTTTGTTGGAAGAGGGTGTTGCTATGACCAGTGAGTTCTCCTGGCAAAACTCTGTTAGCCTTTGCCCTGCTTCATTTTGTACTCCAAGGCCAAATTTGCCCATTACTCCAGGAATCTCTTGACTTCCTGCTTTTGCTTTCCAATTCCCTATAATGAAAAGGACATCTTTTTTGAGTGTTAGTTCTAGAAGGTCTTGTAGGTCTTCATAGAACTGTTCAACTTCAGCTTCTTCAGTGTTACTGGTTGAGGCATAGACTTGGATTACTGTGATATTGAATGGTTTGCCTCGGAAATGAACAGAGATCATTCTGTCATTTTTTGAGAATGCACCAAAGTACCACATTTGGGATATTTTGTGCTAATCACTTCATGACAAATAGACAGGGAAACAGTGGAAACAGTGGCATACTTTATTTTTTGGGGGCTCCAAAATCCCTGCAGATGGTGACTGCAGCCATGACATTAAAAGATGCTTGCTCCTTGAAAGAAAAGCTATGATCAACCTAGAGAGCATGTTAAAAAGCAGAGACATTTCTTTGCCAACAAAGGTCTGTCTAGTCAAAGCTATGGTTTTTCCAGTAGTCATATATGGATATGAGAGTTGGACTATAAAGAAAGCTGAGCACCAAAGAATTGATGCTTTTGAAGTGTGGTGTTGGAGAAGACTCTTGAGAGTCCCTTAGAAAGCAAGGAGATCCAACCAGTCCATCCTAAAGGAAATCAGTCCTGAATAGTCATTGGAAGGACTGATGTTGAAGCTGAAACTCTAATAATTTGGCCCCCTGATGTGAGGAACTGACTCACTGGGAAAGACCCTGGTGCTGGGAAAAGATTTAAGGCAGGAGGAGAAGGGGACGACAGAGGATGAGATGGCTGGATGGCATCACCTACTCGATGGACATGAGTTTGAGTAAACTCTGGGAGTTGGTGATGGACAGGGAGGCCTGGCATGCTGCAGCCCATGCGGTCACAAAAAGTTGGACACGACTGAGCAACTGAAGTGAACTGAACTGTGCTAATTATTCTACCACATGTAGGAACTAACCTAGGAATCGACATGGTTTGTATCTCCAAGGAGCTTACAGTTTAGTAGGGATTTGATGCAAAGAGGGATAAAATATGATGTGACAAGTCCTGTAAAGGGGAATACCATGGGAAAGGACTTGACCCACACTATGGGTGTAGTTGACTACCCTCAAACTATGAGAATTTGAAGCCCAAGGAGCAATTTGGCATAATGGAGTTATTATTTATTATTATAAATAAAAAATAAATAATATTTTAATATCACTCTGCTGGTGACTATTTCAAGCAGAAGAAATAATGCATACAAAAGCCTCAGAGTGAAGTCAAGATGCCATCCCCAAAATGGAAAGAGATGGAGAGGGTAAAACTCACTCAGGAGAGTGGAGAGAGTTGAGGCTTGAAAGGGAGCCAGGTTCTTCAAGGTGCTTTGAATGGTGTGAAGATGTCTGGGCAGTGGGAGGCCACTGAATAGATTTTATGTTCTGAAATATCCCTCAGCCTTCGATAGATGGCTGACATGACAAAAACTTGCAAACTATGGTGATATGGGGTGGAGTTGAACTCATGAAGGAAAAACAGGAGTTGAGGGTAATTCCCAGACTTCAGGCTTGGGTGACTGGGCGGATGATGGGGTCATTCATCAAGATAAGGAGACTAGGAGACTTTCTCAGTGGTCCAGTGGCTAAGACTCTACATTTCCTCTGCGGGAGGCTTGGGTTCCATCCCTGGCCAGGGAACTAAGATTCTGCATTCTGCATGGCATGGCCAAAAAAAAGAAAAGATAAAGAGCATAGGAGGAGAATCAGATTTTGACTGGCATTACTTCACTTCTGTTCTGGTTATCTATGGGACATCCAGGTGAAGATAGGCATAGAAAGCTGGATTTATGGGTTTGTTGCTCGGAGAACAATCTGGGCTGGTGATGTGATATTTTTCAGAACTTCTGGGGAGAATTCTAAATTACCACAGCACATTTCAGAGTTGAATACTTACTTCAGTGTACCTTAGGAGATATTTTCATCCCTTCCCCCCCTCCCCCACCATTCCCAATTAAAAGGTATTGTCCTGTTGATCCACTACCTTTGATGGTTACTCAGCTGTGACAGGGTAGGAGAAAAGTGGTTGAAATGGTGAGAGGGAATGTGATTACTCAGGCGGAGTGTACAGAGTGAGAAGGGTACCCAAGGCAATATTCTGAAGACCCCATGATGTTTATATTCCCACATAAAATCTAGTGGTACTCCAATGTATATACAGTTGGGGGCAGGTGTAGCCTAAGGGGCCATTCAGAAGAGGTTAGTTGCAGCCTCTTCCTGCAGAGCTACATAAGGTCAGACTCAGCTCTTACTGCCTTTGAGTCCATCCTGGTCAAGGACAGGAAAAGTGAGTGGTTTCACTTCACCAGCAAGCGAGTCTGGATTTAGTTTTACTCCCACTGACTTTTGCTTCAAACGTTTGTGAACTCACTACCATGCTAGATTAGCGACACCAATGGCTCCCTTAGTGGCTTTCCTGTATCCAAACCCTTTGCACTATAACTTGGTAGTCCCATCCTACGTGGATGCTGGACTTGGACACATGACTTACCTTGGTCAATACGATGTTTGCAAATGTAATATAGGCAGGGGTTGAAAAGGTGCTTGTAGGTTTCAGTGTCTGCTCTTGAGCCTCTGCCCTCCCCATGATGAGCAGACTAGCTTTCTCTTGGACATCTGTTGAAGGTTAGTTCTCTCTTGTCTTGATATTTCCTGTCTCTGTTGCTTGACCCTGGCTGCTGACTTGAGAAGATACTTGGGCTACCCTTTTGGAGAGATGTGGGAGGCAGATGGAGGATACCTGTGTTGTTCCAGATGAGGCCATCCTAGAACATCCAGCCTCCAGACTAAGGCTGGTTCACAGTAGATACATGAGTAAATGCAGCCAGATCAGACAAGCAGAAAGTAGACTCAAATCAACAGAAACAAGTAGACTCAAATCATAAGTCTGTAGATGACCTACAGACTTAGGAGTAATAATAAATGGTTATTATTTTAAGCTACTACATTTTGGGATGTTTTGTTACACAGCAAGAACAAACTGATACAGAAATGGTAGTTAACTTATGCTCAGTCATCCAACAAACCTTTGTGGGGTAACTGCTTTGCTCCTGAGGGCCTGTGGAAAGCTCTGCAAAGTCTTTCCTACTGACCACTGTACTGGTTGTACTCGCACGATCAAGGTTCTGCCTCTGTGTCCTTGTCCAGAGCTTCATATCCCTACTAAAATGTGAGCTGTCCTAATAATCCACTGGTTTGGCTGGGGGCTCTTTGCAGCACCCCTGCTTGCCGATTTCCACCTTTGAATGAATGAATCGCTTGGAATCAGTATACCTCATATAGACTTCTTATTGCCTCGCTGTCCACTGCTTTGCCAACCTGGTCACATAGGACCTGCTTGGTAACCAGTGGACACTGGCCTCAAGTATGCACCTGTCTGTTGCCTTCCTTTGAACATTGCAGTGACACCTGGATGAAGAATTCTCTGTAAGTGTTTGTTCCTTGGTCTAGTATGCGGTGGCTGCCATAATGAAGTACCACAGACTGGGTGGCTTCAACAACAAAAATTAATTGTCTCACAATTCTGGAAGCTAGAAGTCTGAGGTCAAGGTGCTGGCAGTGTTGGTTTCTTCTGAGTCCTCTCTTCTCAGCTGGTAGACGGCTATCTTCTCCCGTGTTCTCACGTGGTCCTTTTTCAGTTGTGTCTGTGTCCACGTTTTTTCTTCTTATAGGAATCATTGGATTTGGACCTATCACAAAGTCTTCATTTTAACTTAATTACTTCTTTAAAGACGTATCTGAAATACAGTCATATTTTGAAGTACTAGGGGTAAGATTTTAACATTTGAACTTCAGAGAGACACAGTTCTCTCCATAACATTCATCATGCTTGAACCTGGCTTTCCTTGCCCCTCTGTCCTAGGTATCTGAGGTCTGAGCTTTGTGGGCCTTCAAGCCACCAGAGCTGTGACAGTTAAGCTTACATGTATATTGTCCCCTACGTAGAGTCTCTTGATCATTGCAGTTTTGAAGGGACAATGCTTCACTTTCTTCTTTTCATGTCAGGGACCCGTATGTATGCTCACCAAAAGGAAGTGACCCTGATCTGGGAAGGTAGGAGACGCTCATGTTCATCTAAAACTTTTTGGGGATACTGATATCCCATGGAGTAGTTGAATGGCATCAGCCTGAAAGCCAGAAGTCCAGAAGTTTCTCTTTCCTTAATTTCACCCCTATGTGCATGTACTTGAGTACACATATCTGTGGGTATGTGCACATCCATATATACACAAGATGCATACTAAACAAACAAGAGCCATCCACAGGCTTGTGGACATATACATGTGTGACTACACAGAGCACACACACCCATGCATGTAAGAAGTTGTACAGCCCCAGGCAGTCCCTCCACTATAGATAGACACATATAAACAAGTGCGCACAAACACACATGTTCCCAGCTCATAGTGGCTGCTTCTTACCATAAAGTAGGTCCCTGAATTTATCACAATATGGTGTCCAATGTATATCTAAATTTGGAGTCCCTATATGGAGTTCTCCCTCTTGATATATCTAAAATTAAATACTAAGAGAGGGAAAACCCAAGCTGAGAATAGGAAACCATACATACAGATTGCAATCACCACCCAGTGTTGCTGGTGAAGAGAAATGGATGTTGAACACTGAATGTTAAAAATTGTGTTGAATTAGATAAGAAAATCCCGTGTAGACTTTGTTAATGATTCATAATCAGCTAATAAGCTCATCTTGAGGAGAATAATGATCCGCGGACCTGTTGGCTCGTTTATCACTGTGTTTTACAACATTGGCAAAGAAACTAATTAAATCCCTGCATCATTACAGAGAATCCCTTTTAATAGAGATACAATGATGCACTAGAGGCTACAGATTACACTGCAAATTGTACCAAGGATTTTGGACAGCGGGTTTTAATTAACATGTGAGCCAGAAGCAGCTCGCTTAAATAATAACCGGCACTGGAACCATCTGTAAGGAGGAGCCAGGCAGTAGGAGGAACCAGGCAGGGACCGAAGTCCGAGAGGCGAGGAGAGCATCAGCTGGGGCTGGGGCTGAGATTGGGACAAGTTTTAAAGTCATGGGATCTGGGAAGAGGGGAGAGACTGAGGCAGGATTCAAGTTCAGGAAGGGAGCGGCATGCAAAACCTGGTGCATGTCTAGGTAAAGAAAGGATGTGGCCTTTGCTGAAAAACAGCAGTTGGAAACCAGGTCGATGATGGTGGCAGAGCCAGATGAGCTCTAGACAACCCTACCTCACCCCCATTTTTTATTTGGAAAAACCAAACTGAGAGAGGCCATGGCATGAATGAGCATCCTTCATGGACCACTGTCTGGTGTGGATTCCATCTCCTGGCAGGTGGCGCAGCAAATTGCTAAGATTTGCTGTAAGGTAGGGATGGCTGGGGGTAGGTGGGCTAGGAGGGACCCAGTGCTCTAGCTTCTGCCTGGGAGAGGGGACTCCTCAAGTGGCCCAGCTATTGAAACTTTGGTAACTGGCATCCAAGGTTGTTCCCACGTGATCTTCCGTGGTCTGGCTTTCAAAGAGAAACCTCGGCAGACAGACAGACGAGCAATATGCAAGGAGGCAATTGAATGAAGAATAAAGCAGGGAACTGCCTGGCCATGATACGTGCATGCATTCTGGGAAGCGAGTTCTTGGCAAACATAGGGAGAACTTTATCACTTTAAGCAAAAGCTCGTATTCTGGGAGGCCTAAGCCACTCTTCTGCAGAGGCTGTCCCTGCTGAGCTGGACTTGCTGAGAGCTCAGGCTTGGGTGGCGACTACCCAGGTCACCCAGCAGCTGCTTGGCCTTAGCTTGAGTGGCTTGTCATCAATTTCTCTTGGCAGTTCCCAAGTGTGTGTGTGTACATTTTGTTCCCTCCTCGGGATCCAGGATTTACTTCCCAGACTGAAGGCTCATTGCTGAGGTGGCCTGTGCCACAGGCAGCATCACAGTCTTCAAAGAGGCTCTTCTGACAGTTGTGGGGAAGATCAAGTTCCTGTGCAGGCAAGACACAGCAAAATATTCTCCCTGAATTCATGTCCTCTCGGAGAAAAGAAGCTGAAGGCTTCCTCCACGGAGACTTGTATATTATTATTTTTTTTAAGATCAGCAGCAAAATGATTCATAAAACCTTGGAAACAGATTTCATGTAAAGCCTCCAAGAACAATAGCTCATTGTGTACCCAGACTCCCACCTGATATTCTGCCAAAGGCGTGATGCGGGCTCCTTCGAGATGGAGCTGCACCCAGCAGTCATTTTCCAGCCTGCGGTTCTCCTGGGGTTCCATGGCAACACCATGAAGATCAACCCTGCATCCTTCTAGCATCCCCAGGCAGCACTCACCTTTGTGCCCAGGCCCTGGGATGACTGCAGGGCTGGGACACCATTCAGACAGTGGAGGTACCGCCAGCCCCATGCACACTGGCTGAGCTGACACCCTCCACCTCACAATCCCTCTCACCATCTTTCCACTCTTGAAAGTGCGAGTACTGAACTACTGGGCCCTCCTCCTCTCTCTTCTCAGCCAGTGGTCACCCTTCTCCATCTCCTTACTTACAGCTGGGCCTGTCTCCCACAGTACACATGCCACAGAGCTCAGCCTTGGCATTTTACAGATGAGGAGAGGGAGGCGAACGTCAGAGGAGACTGCCCGTCATCATGATCGTCACAGTGGGGAGCAGGACCAGAAGGGTCCGCTCACTCCCAGGCAGGCAATGAAACGTGTCCTCTTGTCTCCCTTTCAGCCATTTCTTTGAAACGTCTCAAGGAAACTGGCACAGTGTCTTCCTATCTGGTCTCTCTCTCCCATCCAACTCCCTTCAGCACATCTTTGGGCTCCTGCCATGATCTTGTCACCTTGATTCTGAAGGTTCTATCAGAACCTCCAGCATCACTTATTTATGTCTGAACTCAGGTTCGATGACTTCAGACTGGAAGGGACTTTTAAGGTTAGCTGATCCAATCTGTTCATTTTGATGAGAAATTGGGGCTCTGGGGTATTGAGGATGGATGGAGGGACTTGGTGGTCTGACTCTTGGGAAAAACAAAAAGTGCTGAGTCCCAGAGATAGGCTTTACTACAGGATTGTTACAAAAGCTTGGGCTCCAAAGCCATTTATCCTTGGTCTCCAAAATCACTGCGGATGGTGGTTGCAGCCATGAAATTAAAAGACACTTGTTCCTTGGGAGGAAAGCTATGGCAAACCTAGACTTTGTATTAAAAAGTAAAGATGTCACTTTGCCAACAAAGGTCCATATAGTTAAAGTTATGACTTTTCCATTAGTCGTGTACAGATGTGAGACTTGGACCATAAGGAAAGCTGAGTGCCAAAGAATTGATGCTTTTGAAGTGTAGTGTTGGAGAAGACTCTTGAGAGTCCCTTGGACTGCAAGGAGATCAAACTGGTCAATCCTAAAGGAAATCTGTCCTAAATATCCTTTGGAAGGACTGATGTTGAGCTCCAATACTTTGGCCACCTGCTGCAAAGAACTGACTCATTGGTAAAGACCCGGATGATGGGAAAGGAGGATATGGCAGAGGATGAGAAGGTTAGATAGCATCACTGAGTCAGTGAACATGAATCTGAATAAACTCTGGGAGACAGTGAAGGACAGGGGAGCCTGGCATGCTGTAGTCATAGGGTCACAAAGAGTTGAACATGACTTCGTGATTCAGCAACATTACAAAAGCTGCTCCTGGCTTTGATCAACAGAAGCAGGGAAGGTGGCTGCTACCCCAGCTGACCCCAGACCTGGTACAGTGGAGAAGGGAGGCCCTGTTATGTTTCCCTGTTGTGGTGCCTGTGGATCAGTGTCCCCCTCCCTTCTCCCTGCCAGAGCCTGGGCTGACTAGCCATTCTAGGCAGCCAGAGCCCTGCCTTGCACAGCAGGCAAGAAGCTGGTGGCGGTGGGGACTCTGGTGTCAGCCAGTCAGGGTTTGAACCCCAATCCCACCCCTTAACTCAGCACCAGTTTAGTCACTGTGATCAGTGGAGTGTGGGAGCTGGCTCGTGAGAGTTGCTGCTTACATTTTAGGAAATGTTGAACCAGTTGTTAAACACAGCCATCATTATAAAGATCAGATTATATAAACTTACAATTAAATAAATTATGTTTCGAATAAAAGCAATCAACACTAAAAATGACATCAATTTCTAATTCTCTTATTATCATCTCTAGTCTAGAAATAGTATCCCAGAGGCGCTTTCTGTCTACTGGGTCAGCCTGGAGGAAGTGCTCCACGTGGTCTGTTACCCCGTGTCTCTTTCCAGTGCTGTGTTGAGTGATGTCACGTTTGTGTTTGGTATTAGCAGTGGTGGGAGGATCTATACCAGGCAAATTGGCCAACAGCACATATCCTGGCTTTCTTTTCTACCTTCTTTCTTTTTGGGGGATAACTGGTTTGTTAACCTTTTATCAGCACAACCCTGATTATATTTGACTCTTCGGACAACGCCACGAGGTAAGGATTATTGTTCTTTAGAGGTTTATGGGTGAAATGATACTTCCAAGGTCACAGCTGGTGGGATTTAGAGCCAGGAACTGGACTCACTCACGGCTCCAAGACAAGTGCTTTCTTCGTTTCCCTTTCATTTTTAGATTTGGCGGTGTGTGACTTCACTGTTGCTTCCTCCCAGGCCCCACAGGCAGGGTCTTCACATGGCCACCTGTGATGCAGGGGCTGCAGTGTGGCTACAGTCGTGGTGCAGGTGGCTCTGGGTCCAAGAGTGGGGGCAGAGGATAGGTCTGGAGGAAGCAGTATATCTTGTGGAGGGGAGCCCAGCCGCAGAGGGAAGGAGAGCCTGGACTAAAAACCCCGTGCTTGGCCACTCTCTGTGGATGCTTGAAATAGTCTAGAACCTTGGATTTCCTGTTATTACAGTTAGTGGGCTTCCTAGGTGCTGCTAGTGGTAAAGAACCTGCCTGCCAACGCAAGAGACGAGAATTTGATCCCTGGGTCAGAAAGAGCCCCTGGAAGGGGCATGGCAATCCACTCCAGTGTTCCTATCCCAGAGGCGCTTTCTGTCTACTGGGTCAGCCTGGAGGAAGTGCTCCACGTGGTCTGTTACCCCGTGTCTCTTTCCAGTGCTGTGTTGAGTGATGTCACGTTTGTGTTTGGTATTAGCAGTGGTGGGAGGATCTATACCAGGCAAATTGGCCAACAGCACATATCCTGGCTTTCTTTTCTACCTTCTTTCTTTTTGGGGGATAACTGGTTTGTTAACCTTTTATCAGCACAACCCTGATTATATTTGACTCTTCGGACAACGCCACGAGGTAAGGATTATTGTTCTTTAGAGGTTTATGGGTGAAATGATACTTCCAAGGTCACAGCTGATGGGATTTAGAGCCAGGAACTGGACTCACTCACGGCTCCAAGACAAGTGCTTTCTTCGTTTCCCTTTCATTTTTAGATTTGGCGGTGTGTGACTTCACTGTTGCTTCCTCCCAGGCCCCACAGGCAGGGTCTTCACATGGCCACCTGTGATGCAGGGGCTGCAGTGTGGCTACAGTCGTGGTGCAGGTGGCTCTGGGTCCAAGAGTGGGGGCAGAGGATAGGTCTGGAGGAAGCAGTATATCTTGTGGAGGGGAGCCCAGCCGCAGAGGGAAGGAGAGCCTGGACTAAAAACCCCGTGCTTGGCCACTCTCTGTGGATGCTTGAAATAGTCTAGAACCTTGGATTTCCTGTTATTACAGTTAGTGGGCTTCCTAGGTGCTGCTAGTGGTAAAGAACCTGCCTGCCAACGCAAGAGACGAGAATTTGATCCCTGGGTCAGAAAGAGCCCCTGGAAGGGGCATGGCAATCCACTCCAGTGTTCCTGCCTGGAGAATTCCGTGGACAGAGGAGCCTGGAGGGCTACAGTCCATGGGGTCACAAAGAGTAGGGCACAACTGACTTAGCACACACACACACACAGCAGGGATAACGCCATCTCACCCAAATTCTTGGTTTGAGAATTAAACAAGTGAATATTCCCAAAGCACCAGGAGTGGCATTGCCCACAGTAAGTACAAATGAGACAAATGTTTCCTTTTTCTCTTGCTCTCTCCTCCACGCTCCCTCCCTCTCTCCTTCCCTCCACTCCTCCATCCTATCAAATCCTCTATTGTCATCAGTGGCACCCCACTCCAGTACTCTTGCCTGGAAAATCCCATGGACGGAAGAGCCTGGTAGGCTGTAGTTCATAGGGTCGCAAAGAGTCAGAGATGACTGAGTGACTTCACTTTCACGCATTGGAGAAGGAAATGGCAACCCACTCCAGCGTTCTTGCCTGGAGAATCCCAGGGATGGCCGAGCTTGGTGGGCTGCCGTCTATGGGGTCGCACAGAGTTGGACACGACTGAAGCGACTTAGCAGCAGCAGCAGCAGCAGCAATCATCCAGGCCAGCATGGTACAGGATGCTTCCCTCTAGAGATGGGAGCTTTTGTTTCTTGGTTCACATTCTGTCTCACCCCAGGGGCAACTTGGTGCTATTCCTGCCAGCTGGTGGGATCTTTAAAGCCTGAGAGTAGAGAAGGTAAGGGAAATCACAAGAAACTGAAGGCTAAGGAGCCCAGGACACGCACAGCCCCATCCTGCCCCCTTCAGTCCCCTGCCCCATACCCCACTTTGCAGAGCCCATTGGCACACCCTGTCTTGAGGCATCACTACAGCTGCCACCGAGATCCCAGCCACTAAGCTGAGGCCTTCTAGGGCTTCCTCTACATGCAGAGGTCGATTGCTGGGGACCCACATTCACCATGGTATGGTGGAGGCCTCCTGCCATGTGTCCCCTCTCCTCCAGTTCTCGGTGTAAACCTATCCATGCCCAGCTCCCTTCTTCTCACCTAGGGGACAGAAATGTTTCACCAACCCTGAGCACAGGCCCTGCATCCAGCACCCCCACCCCGCACCACCAAGCCTGTTTGGCTAGTCCCGTCCTCCTGCCTCATGGCGCCAACCTCATCCTTCCCCTCCCTCTCTCCTGATATTTCTTCTCAGATTATGAATAAACGGGACATTTTTTCATCTCAAAATAAAAGTTCCCTCCCTCAGCCTGATGATTATCCCTGTTGCTTGTTTTTCTCTCCTTTTCAGAGCCAGATTCTTGGAGGGGCAGCCCATCTCCACCTCCTTGTCTCCCCCTCTCTCTCTGCCCACCAGGCTCATCCTCGCTTACACAGAAACCCGTTTCATGAGGGCCTTCGTGTTGCTTCATCTGCTTGTATGGTTATTTCCAGCCTTTCCAGGGTTTCTCTGAACTACCAGACACCCTCTTGGTTGCCCTCTCCTGCCTAGAGTCCAGTATCGTTGGGTCTCCTCTTGCAAATCCTGGTTCTTCCCAGGCTCCTCTGCCTCAGCCCTTCCAGCACTCTCAATATTGGGGATCCTCAAGGCACTGCTCTCAGCTCTCCTCTCTTTACTCTTTGCCCCTCTCCCTGAGACCTCCCATCCCCCACCCCCAGGGGCCTCAGCTCCCATTGGTCTTCTGATGACTCAGCAACCTAGGCTTCTCACTTGAGCTTCAGACTAGCATGATTCCTCAGTGACACTCAGCAGCTTACACTCAGCAGATCTGGAAAGCTCTCATTTACCCCTTAAATCTCCACTTCCCTCTAAATTCTGCTAAGTACCAGCATCTCTCCATGTACCTATGTAAGAAACCTGAGGGTTATCCAAAATTCCTCTTCCTTTTCTCCTCTAACAGACTACCCACTTCAATTACCCACTTCGATTCTACCTCTTAAAAATCCTTCAAGGTCTTCCCTGGTGGTCCAGTGGTTAAGAATCCGCCTCGCAGGAGGAAATGGCCACCTTCTCCAGTACTCTTACCTGGAGAATTCCATGGACAGAGGAGCCTGGCCAGCTACAGTCCACTGGGTTGCAAAGAGTTGGACACGACTGAGCAACTAACACGACTACTTGATAGACCAGGGTCAATCCCTGGTCAGGGAAATAAGGTCCCTCATGCCCTGGAGCAACTAAGTCTGTGAGCCCCACCTAGAGAGCCCATGTGCTGGAGTGAAAGATCCTCATGACACAGGGAAGATCCTGCGTGCCGCACCTAACTCCTGATGCAGCCAAATACATAAATTAATTGTTTTAATCCTTCAAATTCTTCTACTTCTCTCCTGCCCTGCCCAGTCCCTCTCATTTCTTGCTCATTTCTCCAGGTGCCCCTTAACTAGTTTCCAGGGTCAACTTACAGCCTTTCTGATTCATTAAGATGCAGATCATTGCTGTGTGAAATCTTCAGTGAGATGCTCCAGCTTTGGGGGTGAGCCCCAGACTCCCTATCAGGGAATACAGGCCCCTCTGATTTCAGCCCTCCCACCTCCTCACCCTTGTCTCTTATTACTTACTCCTTCAGACCTTTGGCTCTAATTGTGTTAAAAAGCTTGTAATCCCCTGAATACACTCTAGTCGCCCTTACCTAGAGTGTAAGCTCGATGCAGACAGGGATTTGGGACCATTGTGGTTCACAGTCATATCTCCAGCCCCTAGAACAGTACCTCAGAGAGACTCGGTGAGTCAATGAAAGGATACCATGGTGTCCTTTGTTCTGGCTATATCCTTCCACTTGTCTTTCCTCTCCTTCAAAAGCCTTCCCTGGCCTCCCAGGACTGGCTCCAGGAGCCCCTCTCGCCTCCTGTACCACCCTTTCCATTTATCACCATAGCACCCACATTGAGTGATTTATTTTCAGAGCTGTGTTTCACTTATCCAGGAATCCCTTCCTCCTGCTAAGCATAGAACTTGCCACTCTGTAGTATTTGCTAAATAAATACTGGTTGAGTGAATGAAGTGCCGAATGGGGTGGGGGGTGGCATTCCAAGCCCCCTTCTCCTCACCCTCCACCCTCCAGCTTGCTCAGTGAGCACAACTCCCAGCTCAGGCTTCCTCCCCAGTGCCTCCAACGTGGCCCCTCATGACTTCATCATCCCCGCAGGGACTTCTCAGCACCGAAGGGATGTGAGCTCTGGCTTGGTGTAGCTGAGGACATCACTGTGGACACGTTCTCTCCAGGACAGCTCCTGAGGCTTGGTCAGTGGCCTTGGGCCTCTCTGGTGTCTGCCTGAGAGGATCCAACATAAAACTCCATCTTCCTAAGGGAAGGACCCACAAGATCCAGATAAAAAAAGGGTCAAGGCGAATCTACTTCCAGAGGTTGAGATCTGAGAACGGTTTTGTTCTCACAAGCACTCAGGATGTTGGTCATGAAAACTGAGGTGGGAACCTGCCAGAACTTGGTGGAAGGCTGTAACTTACGGGTGGGCACAGGCGAACCAAAATTCACCCCAGGAAAACCAGATATAGGGCTTAGTGAGTCAGTACAACTAGCTCTGACCCCCATCTGCCACAGGAAAGGAGAAGGAGGCTTATGGCCTCCCTTCCCCAGCCAGGATCATTTCAGGGACTTTGAGGAACCCAGCCTTGGGGAAGGGGCTTGATTCATGTCAGCCCCTGGGCAGCCTCAGTGTGGTCAGTCCTGAAGTTCTACTGAACCCCATATTCCCTTGGCTTACTCATGTTTTGATTCATTCTTCTAGAACCTTCTCTTCATCTTCAACAGACTCTTCACTCCTTCCTATCTTTCTTGCTTCTCTTCATTCATCCTCCTCCTCTAGACTCCCAACTTTGACCCTATGGTCAGCCTTCCCATCAACAGTCTCACAATCTCCAAGCATCCAGTGTGCCCTTGACTTCCTATGGCTGCCTGATAATTTTGAAATTTGGGAAAATAAGTCCATTGTTTCTTTCTTTTCTTCTTGGGCAAAGCCAAGAAGCCTTGCTGATTGAGTTTCCTGATGATGGTTATTGGGAAGATCAATCCGTTTATTCTGAGTGATCTCTGGCTGAGAGCCCAAGTGTCTGCTCCGAGTCTTCTCCATGCTCCTCCAGGCTGAAATGAGCGAGATGCCCTGATCTTCTCAGAGAAAAAAAGCAGTAGAGACTGGCCATCCTTCATTTCTCTTTTTCCACTTCAAAAATGCTGGGCATCTTCATTGCTTCCCCTTTGCTATTGGCCAAAGAGTCCCTCTCTTATTCTGAGGCCAATCTCTCTTACTGTTTCTGTTATTCTGTTCTCATCCCACTCCTGATACCTCTGAGACCTTACTCCATCAGTCACCACCCCTTTCTTGCATTTCCAATCTTTCCCTTTCAGTTGACATCTTCTTAGAAACTTATAAATGTGCTCAGGCCCTCCTGACCCCCTTGAGTGACTGCTCTATCTCTCTCCATCATTCAGCTTGTCACTGCTGCCGCTTCCTCACCACCCACTCCTTCCTTCATCCTTGTGAAATCTGGCTTCCACCCCCACTTCTCTATGGAAACTGCTCTTCTAATTTCTCCAGCAGCTTCCTCATCTCCAAATTGAACGCGTTCCTGGCCCATGGGAAGCACTGAGAAAGGTGAGGCCTTCCTCCCAGGATTGGCTAGGGCACTGGGCAAAGTCAAAGCTGCTAGGAGAGCACATTAAGCCATAGAGTCACCTGTGAGTAGATTGGTCCTCAAGTAACTGCCCCGCTCTACCTTTCACCTGGTGATTCTTGTTGTCAACGAACAGATGGCCTCCCTTTGTGGTGTCCCTCCAACCCACCCATCCAACCAGTTCAATTTTCCCCAGGCCTAACAGCTCCTTAATGTCCCCATAACCTGCTCCCACAGGCTCCTCTCATTCTCACCAGCCTCATCTGATGGAAGACTGGCTTGATCAGCCAAGCTGGTCCCTGCCCTTTCAGGTAAACTGATCAACAGCAGCCTTATCTACTAAAAAGAACAAGGTGCTCTTAAGCCGTCTAGTGTATGGACTCTGATCAGAAACATGCCAAGTAGGTCCAGCCAGTTTGGGATCTATGTATAGAAATATCATCTTTGCAATGAGCTTTTATGCAATGGAAAGTCATACAGGACACCTCTTCAAAAGCATTCTGTGCATTTAGATGCTCTTTTTTTCTTTATTCACCTACTTGGTGAGATGTCACTTTACTTCTCCCTTTCTTTGGTGCATTTTATCTTTAGTGGGTACTTGCTACATGCTGAATAAATGGATCAATGCATAAATAAGCGATTAACTATTACAAATATCAAGTTTTTCTTTACTAGTTTATCATTAGTCAATTCTCCTTTGCTAATGCTAAGATTATCTGTTGAACATCAGCCTCAGTCAGTGTTGATCTTTGGGTGTATCACATATGAAGAAGTGTCCCTCATGAATAAAAAGTTTAAATCAAAGAGTGCCATATTTTCCCAAGCTTGGAGGGGTCACCACTTTGTGGATGATACTCCCCAGGCAGAACCGTGACCTGAGCTGGAAGAGAGGTCTGTAGAGACACATCCCGCTTGGACCATCTACAGCGCTTCCTTCCGCTGAAGGTTGTTACAGGGGAAGTCGCAGGGCTTGCTGGAGCACTGGGCTGATGCCCATCGGAGTGTCCAGCCTCCTGCGGAATCCTGCTGCCTTCCTCCCATTGATTTGGCTGGGATCTTTATTGTCTGCTCAAATGTAATTAAAGAGTCCTCTGATGGTGCCAATTAAAGACTCGGAGGGACGGGAGCGGCTGCTCACAGCATCACATGGTGCGGCGCGGTGAAGCTGTAAACATCCATTAGCCATTACAGTTCTCATTAGTCCTTGAAAAACAACTCATTAGTGTCCATAGAACTGACAGGTAAATACAGCTAATGGGCTAAATCTATCAATAAATTCATTGTGTGCAAAATCAGGGTTTCTGTCATTGTGCTGCTTGCGGTGACTAATCAGAAGGTTAAATACTCCTCCTGCAAAAATATATATAAGTTGCAAAGCACTTAGCCTGATAGACTGTGAAAAAATGGCATGTGAGAAACTAATGAAGACATCAAAGGCTTTATTTATACGTAGGGTGGGTTCATTTCAAGTTCAGGTTGCTATGAACTGTCACAGCTGTTTAGCTGAGATAAATTTTAGAAAGCATATTGATTTGTTTTAATTTAAACGGGGCAGTTTACAAAAGCTGCTTGAATCTGAAGTTATTCCAGAAATGATTGCTCAGTGCATGGTGGTGGTGGGGGGCTGGTCTCAGCATGCTTCTGCTGCGCCCCCAGCCCCTCATAAGGAATCTCTGGAGAGGCTGTTCATCCTACAGTTATTGGAGTTGGGGGATCCTGGCAGCATAGGATGGCCGGGCTAGGCAGGCTTTTAGGCCTCATCCACCCAATCTCTTGATGAGGCAGAAGGACAGGTTGAGGCCCAGGGTGGCTGGTGACAGGCCCAGGGTCATTTGACACATTAGTGGCAAAGCCCGGGTCTCAGGCCGTTGCCTCCTCCTCCTGGTGCTGCCTTGCTCTCTCCAGAGGCCCCGGGATGCTGCAGGACTCTGCAGGGCTGCCCTCAGATGCGGGCTGTCTCCCTGGAGGTTTGCTCTCCTTCTCCATCTTGGTCTTCTACAGCTATGCTCCTTTAATCTACAGCTGCCACAACTTACTTTTCTCTAAATTCAACTCAGCCTCTGCCCTTGGACTTGTGTACTTTGGGGAGCAGCTGAGACTTAGTTGCCTCCTTTTAATCAAGAAACTTCTATCTCCAGCTGCCTATTACCCAACTCTCTGCTAACATGCTCCTTTTTCACCTTGTTAGATGGAATGAAGGACTTCCTCATCCCGAAAGGTTGATACATTAGGAGAGGTTATCAGCTGGTCACCGGCAAGTTCTGTCTGACCTTTCTGCTCTAACCTGCAGGGCTTTAAGTTTTTAAATGTGTAATCAGCATAAGCATAAACATAGGGAGATTTATGTAAAATTTTGGCTTTTCAGCTTCTTCTGGAAAATGGAAAGCTCTGGCCACGTGGGGCTTGACTTCCAGCCAGGCTCCAGTTTTAGGGCTGAGCAATGGTTGGGGCCATGCTTTCCTGGACACCCTGTGTCCTCCAGTGCACGCCTGCACCAGAGCTGGAGAACCTCCTCTGATGGATGCGGTGAAGCCACCATGCACTCCCACGTCTGCAGTGGAGTGACCACTGGCTCCAGACTCAAACCCCAGGCAGGAGCAGTGAAGTGGCTGTCCCAACTCGCTCCCCACAGGTTTCTGTTGTTTTAGCTTCTGGCATGGAGAACTGGCCCACAAGGCTCGGAATGATGGGTCCCCAAATCTGAGAGCTTTCAGAGGTTCTTAAAAATAGCCAGTATCTGCTCCAGCCTCCTAACCTGCTTCCTTCAGCCTGTTTATGATTTCCTCCAATTCATGCTTCATGTGACTTCTCTTAAAGATGTAAATGTATGAAGACATGGCTTCTTGGCATAAAATCCTTCATCGTCTGCCCCTTGTTTTTCTGATAAAGCCCAGAACCCTTTCAATGCCAGACCAGGCTCTGTCATTCTAGCCCTCCTCCCTCCCCTGCCCTGCGCATGCTCCATCCTCCTCTTCTCTCTGCTTCAGCATCAGTGGTCCCTTTTGGTCCTCTAACTAGCCTTGTAGGCTCCCGTGTCCTGACAGCCTGCGCACCTACTGTTCCTTCAACTGGAATATTCCTCCCCAGATTTTTGCACATCCAGCTCCTTCCTTCAGGCTCCTTGGGCTTCTTCCTTTCCTTGAAAATTGCCAAGCTTATCCTGGAGCTTCTGAGCTTCCTGTTCCTTCTGCCTGGATTGTGTTTCCCTAGATCTTTCCACTGCTAGCTCCATCTCAGGGAGCTCAAATATCCTCCTCTCTGCAGAAAGGGTTTTTAGTGAGAACTCCTCCCCCCTCCACCCCACCTGCCACTCTTCTTCATGGCACTGAGTGTGGGCTCAACTCATCTCATTTACTTGTGTCCTTGTTCATTATCTGCTTTACCTTCCTTCAAAGAGACAAGCTTCGTGCAAGTAAGGCTTCATCTCTGTTGTTCACAGAACAGCCTCAGGGCCTAGATGAGGGCCTGGATTGTGGAGCTGCTTGGTAAATACTTGCCAACTGAATGACATCAGAGAAAACGGCTGGCCTGGACCTTCTTGGTTGTCAGTTGAGCCTAGAGAGGCCGGCCTGGTGGAGAAAATGAGACAAGAAGATGAAAGGAAGGTATTAGGAAAGAAGAAAAGACACTCACTTTACTAGTAACTGGGGTATACACATTAAAACAACATGCTACCATTTTTACCCACCAATTTGGCAAAAATTTTAAGTGTTGGAGAGGATCTGAGAAAATGACAAGTTCACTGCCAGGCACTTTGGACAACAACTCAGTTGTACCCAGGAAAGTTGAAAACGTATGCACTCTGTCAATGAGGTGCTGTGTTCCTGCATCTGATCTGGGGCAAGCCGGGTATAGACAGTGATGCACATCCAGGTGGTCGCTCATTCATTCTACACTTGTTTACCATCCACGCATTATGGGGTCTCTGTACTGGAGATAGAACAGTAGACAAAAAATCATGGGAGACCCTGCCTTCATGCAGCTTGGGTTCTACTTGTGGAGGCTGATGGTGATAAGGGCTGCGGGGGCGAGGGAAACCAAGTAAGGTGGGAAAGGTGCCCTGAGAGGGGCTGCCGTTCTGTTTTGGGCAGCGGAAGGAGGCTCTCTGATGAGGAGACGTCTGGGCAGAGTGAAGTACGTGGATATGGCTGTGTGGGGAGCAGGAGTTTGGGCAGAGGGACCAGCCAGTGCAAAGGCCTTGAGGTAGGAGCAGGTGAGGGGAGTTGAGGCAAGCTAGTGGGTCAGGATGGCTGGAGCTGGGAGAACAGGGGCCAGGGTGGTGAGAGATAGAGTGAGAGGGTTAAGGGGAGTATAGCCAGGGCTCAGCTCATATAGAAACCTGTAAGGCACTTGTAAGGATTTTGGCTTTGACTCTGAGTGAGATGGGGAACCCTCGGGGAATGTCATTTTGTGACGATCACTGCAAGCTGCTGCGTCTGTGTTAGAAATTAGATTAGGAAGTGGGCTGTGACAATAACACAGGAGAGGGATGACATGGCTTGTTGTCACGGAAAAGTATCTGGAGTCAATGCTGGGTACACGTTGGAGGTGACGGGACTAGCTGGAGGGTTGAACATGGGGTTTGAGAGGAAACCAAGGTCCAGGCCAACCCTGTGACTTTTGGTCTGAGCACCTACCTGCAAGAAAGGAACTGCTGTTTGTGAAGGTGGAGGAGACCTCGCAGGTAACAGGACTGGGTGTTTATGTGCACATTTCCTTTAACCAGCTGTTAGACATAACAATGATAGTATCAAGACGGCAGCTGCACGTGCAGTGCTCGAGGGATCAGGTGGGTGGTTGAAACTTGAGAGTCAGCAGCGGGTAGCTTGCATGTTGAGCCGTGGGGACAGGGGAATCACCCAGAGGTTCAGTGGGTTGGGAAGAGCAGTCTCAGGAGTGAGTCCAGGGATATGCCATCGTTTGGAGCACAGGGAGTTAAGGACAAATCAACAAAGGAGATTGAGAAGAAATAGCCCTTCTTAGAAAAAGGACCAAGAAAAAAGGAAGAGCACAGAGTTTCCAAAGAAGCGGTAAGGATGCCACAGGATACTCAAGATTAAAGAGGAAGAGTGAACCTGGGTGTCGCCTGTCAGATGCAGCCGTGCAGAGGTCACTGGTGACCTTGCTGCATGCCGCTTTAGTGAAGCTGTGGGTGAGGAGCTGATGGGAGTGGGATGAAAATATGGAGGGATGTGAAAGCCACGCTTTGAAAAGTTCAGCTTTAAATAGGACCAGAGAACTGAGGTGGTGGCTAGAACAGAGTGGAGAAGGACAAAGATTTTTTTTTTAAATTTTTTAATTATCTTTTTTTTTTTTAAAGAGAAATACTGATGCATTTGTTGGCTGGTGGGAACAATCTGGTAGAGAAGGTGAGGTCCGATGGTGCAAGAGAATGAAGAGATAATGACTAAATTATTTGTCACAGCAAAAAATTAGAAACAGCCTAAAATGTCCATCAGGAGAAGAATAGATAAATATGTTATATGCAAAAGGATGAGATCCTCCACAGCTGACTCATTGCCCCTAGAAACAAATTCCAATAGCAAGAAGGGGCCTCAGTGGATTCTTGGGCCAAGGTCCCTTGTTCTGTGGACCCCCACTCAGATCGTACAAGTCCTTTCCCGGCTGTGAGAGCAGGGCTGTATCTGAGGCATGCCAGGAAGATCTTCCTTCCGTTTGCCTTGATCAGAAAAATCCTCTGTCATGGTGATGATAAACATATTAAACAGCAGCTCCTCACTATGAAGTGTTTCATCAATCCTTTGTTCTCACGAAGATTATATTCTAGACAGACATGGCATAATCAATTATAATAATTTTTAGCTTGGGTTATGATAAATGCTATCAAAGAGAGTATCAGAGAGGAGCCAACTCCCATCTATAGGGTTGGCCAAAAAATCCTTAACATCTTACGGGAAAACGGGAATGATTTTTTCTTTTTTTTTGGCCAACCCATAGAAAGGTGAAGAAACAAACTGAAACCAAAAGAATGAGCACAGGTTAGCTAGGTAAAGCTGGGGAGAGAGGAGAGAGAAGAGAGGTGGGGAGGAGAGGATTGTAAGCAAAAGGGAAGCCTCCCTCCGTTCATTGGTTCAGCCAACAGTGACCGAGCATCAGCTGGCCTGAATGAACAGAGCAAAAACCCTGCCTCCTTGGGGCTGCCATTCTAGTGGAGGGAGGCAGAGACTGGACACACAAGTGACCCATGACTTCAGTTAATGACGAGTGCCACAAAAATAATAAGTTAGAATGACAGAGTGGGGAGAGGGATTGATGAGGATTATAGTTAGAAAAGGTATAGAGAGGGACTTCTCTGGTGGTCCAGTGGTTAGGAATCCACCTTCAAATGCAGGGGACCAGGGTTCGATCCCAGGTCTGGGATTCAGATCCTACATGCCTCAAGGCAACTGAGCCCACGTGTCACAACTAAGGAAGCCCTCACTCGCCACAAGGAAGAGCCTGCATGCTCCAGTGAAGACCCAGCGCAGCCAAAACTAAAAGCATTTTCAAAATTGAAAAAGAATGTATGGAGAGAGAAGCAATCTCCCACCCGAGACCTGCCCTGGGCATTGTGCCGAAGAGTGTCCCGAGCACAAGAAAGAACAGGCACAAAGACCTTGAGGTGGGAATGAGTTGTCGTGTTTGGGGAATAGCAAGGCGAAGGTGACTGGGCCTGTGAATGAGGTGGGGACCTGGTGAGACAGGTCGGTGAGACAGGTCAGAGGGACAGGTAGGGGCCAGACCTCGTAAGACTTCGTGTTTTAAGCTTTTCTATTTCCTAGGTCTTAGCAGGGCTGCAGATCCACATGGGCTATTTCTTGGAAAAAGTCCAAGATCCTCAGGTCCTCAGGGAGCAGGTGGGCTGTGGCTGGCAGGGTTTGCCTCAGCTGCAGAGACCAAGAGTTTTTCCGTGCTCACCCCTCTCCCAGCCATAGATCTTACCTTATCACTCCCGTCGGTTTAGCACGAGCCATAGACTCCACTCCAGAGGAGAACTCTCACTTAATTAATTTTAGATTTAAAGCAACAAGAAGTCCTTATATTAAAAACGGAGTGGGGAGGGGGGGAGAACAGCTTGTAATTAAAATGTCAGTTAGGGTGTTCCTGGCGAAAACTATGATTAGTGGGTGTTTCCTTTGGTTACAAGTCCTTGTGCTTTGATATTTCATGTGTGAATATAAAGAACCTCACACGTGTGCCCAGCTTCCAGAGATCAGCTACATTTCATCGTGGTTCCAGCAAGCTGTTCAGTTCCAGGAACTCCAGCGAATGTCTGGGACTGTACCCCAAGTGGGTCTCTAACCTCTAGCCTCTGAAGGGTCCTCTCTCTGTCTCTGTCTTTCTCAGATGCCATTCCCACGGCAGCCTCTGGCTCTTTTTGTCTTTGGAAAACCTATTCATCCTACACGGATCGATGTCACCTTTTGCAAATCTGTACTAGGTGTCCCAGTCAGAAGTATTTCTTCTCTCCCTTGTACCTGTAGTGTGACATTCAATGCCCTTCACCTTGGGACTTGGAGCCTGCTCTTCTTTGCCCCCCATCCTATTTCCTGACAGCTCCTGAACGTTGGTCCTACCTGTACACTGTCTGCCATGTACTTATCCTAATTCTCTTGGCTTAGGTGTCCCTTTGATCTCCAGCGAGGGATGAATATTGACACATTTGTAAAATCTTTGTTAGAAAAAAACCTGTGAAATAAAGTTAGTTATTATTTATGCCATTTAGCTCCTTCCAAGAAAACTGGGTGAGTGATTGGTATAGGAAGACTGGACTGGCTAAACTGTCGAGTGCCATGCTAAATTTCTCTGTTTAAGAAAAGAAAGAGCTGTAGAAAGACTTCAGGGTGGGGGTATATATCTGAGGGAGCTGACTTGGGGGTGGGATGGGGAAGGAATCCACCCCTCCTCACCCCTGGGCTGCACAGCAGGAGGTGAATGGGGGTGCAAGTGAGTGAAGCTTTCATCTGCTGCTCCCAATCGCTCACATTATTGCCTGAACCACCCCTTCCTCCCCGTATGGAAAAATTGTCTTCCACAAAACCAGTCCCTGGTGCCAAAAAGGTTGAGGATCACTGCAGTAGGGGGCGGGGGCAGTATTTGCGGCTGAAGGAAGAGGAAGTTTGGAGGCCTGTGTGGGGGAATACAAGTGCCACGGGAGGTTCGTGTTAAGTTTCAGGTATATTGGGCTATAAGCCTGTCTGTTGTCTTCCCATGACATTTTCAGGAAAACCTGTGGCTGGCTCACTGAGGCTTTGTGGATTTGGATTAAATTGTCTCTGGAAGGGTAAGGATCACGCAGTGTCCAGGGACTGAGACACCCTGCTTGCAAGCCGACAAGCGAGCTTTCTGCAGTGTCACGGATGCTGGCAGGACACAGAAGCCCCTGGAAGGAGACCCAGAGCTCGCTGTGACTCCTGGCAAAAGCAGCAGCTAGGGTGTCGTGTTCGCTCTCGTTTCCCAAGCTTCCTTTCCTGCGGGGTGACTCCAAGAGAGTCAGCCAGCATCTGGAGCACATGCAGTGGGTTTTGTCGCAAGAAAGGAACCCCTAGCTTACAGAACCCAAGACTGTTATAAGGAGCAGTAAGCCCAGATGGAACTTTCCCTGGAGAGAGATGTATGTGACGTTGGACAACAAGCAAACCTTGCCTTGGTTCTGGGGAGAGAATGTCTCCAGTTTCCAGGGCTGTTTGCTACACAGACATATTTAAAGGATTGTCCCAAACAAAGGCAGTTGCTATATTGGCTTACAAAATGTGCAGAAATGCAAGAGGCCCATGGAGAATTATTTCCTCAAAGATCTAGTGCTGATGTCTCCTTCAAGATGGGTGTGGAATGAGACCAGAAGCTGTTTGTGTTGCCTTTGTGACACCTGGGTTATGAGATTTCTACTTTTGAAAAGAATTAATTGATTATATGTCTATGACCGTAGAACATATTACCCAAAACTTGGTGCTTAAAATGACTTATTATTGCTTGTGAGTTGGAGTCATCTGGGAGATTCTGCGGGTTTGGCCGGGGCTAGGCTGATCTTGACTGTGTTTTCCTATACCTCCTTCACCCCAGCTAGGATGCTGAAGAGATTCGACTCTATTCTAAGGGGAATTTTATGACAAGGGTCCAAGGACTGGGCATCAGGGTCCCTGACACTCCTAGGCCTAGGCTTGGGAGTGCCAGATGGTCTTGTCCACAGCAAATCACAGGACAGTCCTGACTCTTGGCATAGGAAACAGACTCCTGCTTATATGAGAAGACCTGCAAAGTGACCGCACAAAGACATCTATGCTCACAAGTGAGGAAGAGTTGGGGCTGGACTCTGAGCTCCTAGATGGCAGTGATTATGTCCCATTTACATCTCTCTGTTGGTGACTAGCCTTGGCTTGGTGGTCATAGAGAAGGCATCAATCATTTCTCTCAAATGAATGAATGATACACCATAAGATGAATGAATGATGCACAATAAGGAGGTCTTCTCTCTGTGAAGCAGATGACAGGAGTTCTCTGGCCTCTGCCTCAGACCACAGCTGGCCCTGCCCAGAGTGTGCCTGGTTCTCTCAGCCTCTTCTCATCCCCACTGCTATAGCCTTTGCTTGGGACCTCTTGACATCATGCCCAGTCTGTTCTGCAGCCCTAGCCCTCTCTGCTGGCTTCAATCCATTCATTTCCAAGTTATCGTGCATATCACCTCCAGACACTGTTCTCAGAAGCACACCTGTCTCTGTCATGCCCTCATTTAAGTCTGTGGTGGACTCCCCCAGATCTAGAAGATAAAGTCTCAGCTCTTCTGTGAGGCATTCAAGGCCCTTCACCCTTGGATTTGGATCCTGCTCTTCCTTGTCATGGATCATCCATACATTCCCGTTCCATCCACACTCTCTGCCTGCTGTGTACTTGCCTGGATTCTCCTTCTCTGCTCCAGTGTCCTCTTGGCCTCTAGGGAAGGATACTGACCTACACTGTGTTCTCAGAGCACTCTGCAGGCATGTCCCTTTTCCCATAGATCTGGCTGCCTAGGGCTTTGTGGGGCCTCTGTCTCCTGTGGATTCAGATTCAGAAGGCACCATCACTCCATGAATTCCTTTGGTGGTTCAGTTGCTCAGTCATGTCCGACTCTTATGACACTATGGACTGTAGCCTGCCAGGCTCACCTGTCCATTGGATTTCTCAGGCAAGAAAATGGGCGTGGGTTGCCATTTCTTTCTCCAGGGGATCTTCCCAACCCAAACATTGAACCTGGGGCTCCTGCATTGCAGGCAGGCTCTTTACCAGCTGTGCTACGAAGGAAGCCCTCCTGTGGAGTGGGGTTCCTCAAAGACAAATGTGCTTCTCCTGGTTTCCTTGGGACCCCACCCCCACTCCATAACTGCATCTCACCCTGGCATCTGTGAACTGTGGGGTCTCAGTCTAGATTGAGTCCCATGATGTTTACTGAATTGAACTGGGATTGGTAGAGAGGAAGGAAGAGTGGAGAAGGGAGGAGAGACAAAGGAAGAACAGCCGCAGGAGAGAAAGCCAGGTAACAGCACAGCCTCACGATGTGTCTGGGAACCTGCCCTGCGGCTCCTCTCCTAGCAGCCTTTTCTGGAACAGGTCATAACCTGTGGGCTGAAGACTTTCCACCCTAAGGCTCCTGTTGAAAGTGGAGACCAGGTCTCGCCCCCAGTCCAAGGATCCTGCCTGGCACTGCTGGGGTGTGGGGAGGGAGCTCTCCCATTGTGTTGGGTTTTCATCACTTAAGTCTCAGTTACAAACATTATTTAAATTTGTCACTTAGTTATTGTTTATTGAGCATGCTTGTAGCTAAGATGTATTTATTTGCTATGCACTTTGTCTGATTATAGTAGATTTTTTCCCCCTTCTTCTCTATATCTGTGTTCTTTATTCTAATAATGCATATTCAGGTTAAAAAAAATTCTTAAAGCACAGAGGAAAATAAAATCCCTGGATATTTCATCCTTTAGAGATAACCACTGTTGACAGTTTGGTGTATATGCTTTCAGATTTTTTTTAATGCTTATACAAATATATATGAATGTGACCCAAATATACCTTAGGAGACTTTAAGGCCAGTCTCTGCCCAACAGTGCATCCAAAATAACCCAAAGTGATTCCAGAAGCCTGAAGAATATTGTGAATTGTTATTGTTGGTTTCCTTAAAAAGTGGTGCCGGGGCTTTTTACAGCTTTGAAAAAGTCAGCTTCAGACATCTCTCCTTCTCCCCCAAGTGTCTCACTCTCAGCAGCTGTGAAAAATTTCTTCTCACTTCCTCCCACTCATCCCTTCTTTCTTTGGGCTGTGCCCTCCTGAACCCTATCAACATGGGGCCCTCACCCCAAGTATAGCTCCCAGCAAGTGCTGTTCTGCTGTGACTGCAGTACTTGTAAGACAGAGCCCTCCTGGAATTAAAAAAAAAAAAAGGCTACATCTCTCTATGGCATAAATAGGATCATGTTATACACATTGTTCAGTAACCTTTTTTTTTTTTTTCACACTCTGCTATCTCATGGATGCGTTTTCATGCTTGTGCGTTCAAATCTACCCTTTCTTTTTAAATTGGGGACAGCTCCAGGGAATGGACGGTTCATAATTTGTTTAACCTGTCCCTTGCTACCCAGTGTGAAGAACTGACTCACTGGAAAAGACCCTGCTGCTGGAAAAGATTGAAGGGAGGAGAAGGCGACGACAGAGGATGAGATGGCTAGATGGCATCACTGACTCGATGCACATGAGTCTGAACCCGCTCCAGGAGTTGGTGATGGACAGGGGGGCCTGGCGTGCTGTGGTCTGTGGGGTCGCCAAGAGTCAGACATGACTGAGTGGCTGAGCTAGCCATCCCTTGCTGCTGGACATCCCAGGACCGTCCAGGTTTTACCACTAAAAGCAACGCTGCAATGAGCACCACTGTGATACTGACTTTTTACACCTTTCTTTCTTTTCCACCTGCCCCAAGGTTTGATGTTCTACCAGATTTTATGACAAAGCTGGTTTGTGTTTGTTTGGTTTTCATCCAGCACGTGGTTTCATTGCATTTCTTCTGGTTCCTTCAGGAAACTCTCCCCTCGCTCCATTTGATCCTGGGCGTGCTCCCTTGATGCCCCATCATCCCCTGGCACTGGGCAGGGGGAGTAGTCACATGACCAAGTGGCTGATTGGAGCACCCCTTCCTGCCAGCCTTGGTGATAACCCCGTCAGTCTCCACTGTCCATGTCCCCTGTCCCTGCACTGGGCACAGGCTCACCATCTCTGGCCCGGCCACTGGCACAGCCTTCTCTCTGCCGTCTCTGTGTCCAGGGCTGGAAAGTGTTCATGCAGCGTCAAGGGCTGTCATCGTCCCTGACTCTCTTACTCCTGTGCTTGAGAGTCATCCGTGGTAGCTCCCTTTTTCCTATGAATAAAGTCTCATTGCTTCATTTCTATTTATTTATTTACTGTACCAGAAAATCGTCTTTATTAGGGAGACTTTCAGATTCCTTTTAAAAGAAAAAAAATTGGAAGATAATTGCTTTACAACATGTTGTATTGGTTTCTGCCATACAACAACGGGAATCAGCCATAAGTATACATAAATACCCTCCCCGCTGAGCCTCTCTCCCCTCTCGGTCATCTCAAGGTACCGAGCTGGGCTCCCTTGAGCTGGGCTCCCACTATGTCCCGACTCTAATCTGTCATCGAGAACCTGCAGGACCTGGCTTCTGCTTACCTCTCCAGCCCTGGGGCTCCCCACTCCCTTTCACACATACCAGACTCCTGAAGGCTTGTATGACTTGTCTGTGTTTGACATGTGTCAAATTGCATTTTCCAGCTTCCATCCTGTTGACCATGTTTTCGCTCCATGGAAGCCTCATCCCCAACAATGTTAAGTCCAATGCCCACCTAAGCGTTAAGTTCCTGGCCCCCCACCTCCCTCAGCACCAATGAAAAATAATCACTTTCACCTTCCCCAGGGCTCCCAAAGAGTGTCGATGATCTTCTAACATTTTTGCATTCTTCATGTATCATTGGTTACAAGGAGGCAGAAATCCAGCCCAAACAAGGGGACAAGATGGTGTTCTGTTGTAAGGACATGGAGCTCTCAGAGAGACCAAACTCTGCCAGACCTCATGGGACTTGAAACGGGGTCCCAGAAAGTCATGAGGGGTTGAGGGTGAAGCTCCATCTCCCAGTGAGATGCCTTCCTGCCACAACCCTGTCCTTGGTTTAAACCTGAGGTGGCAGCTGAGGTATAGTACTTGCCTCTCCTCCATGAGAAATACTTTCATACTTGTACCTCCCCCGCACCCTCAACCCCTGCCCAGAGGATAACCCAGGACCTGATACTTTGTGAGCAAGAAAAAGCAAACTGACAACATTGTAGCACTTACACATATAACACACAGGGATTTGCATTTTCACTCTATTCTTGTTAAACCTCTGAATATCTCCCCAAAACAGGTACTATGATCTCCTCATTTTGCAGATGAGCGGACTAAGTATCATTTTGCCCAAACTGACAAAGCCAGCAAGTTGGAGAACTGGAACTTGAATCCAGGTGTGTTTGAATGAATACATGAACTTATTCACCAACAGAAGGGATCTTGAGGTCATCCAGACTCCAGCCTCTAACCCAGGAGTATAGACTGCCCTCCAGAGAGGCAGCCAGCTATTTTCATCTTGAACACCTTCAGGCTGAACGCACCTTGTACCACTCCAGTGATTTTATCCCCTCCCCAACAGCAGGCCATTCCTCTTTGTGTCCAATCATGACACTTTTTTTGTTTGATTTAAAATCTCTTTTGTTTGTCAGGCTTCCTTAGACTTGAAACCAACCCTTGAGAGTCATCTGTTGTTTTGGCAATGACTCTATGAAGCAGACATTTAAAATTTACACTTAAAGATAAGACTCTCAAGGCCCAAGAATGTAGAGCAAACCACCTAAGGTTGATCACATAGGCCAGACACGGCAGCTCCAGAACCTCCTGGATCCTAAATGGCCCCTCTAGCCCATCACTTTATGTCTTCCACTAAGTTTAAGGCACAGTGGTCTGTGGGACCATGGAGGAGAGACTTGACTGTTTTCAACATGTATAAGAAGAAAGAGGAATAACAGCAAGGTTGGGAGATGGAAAGAGCAATGTCTTAGGTTCAGGGTGGAGTGTGGGAGGATCAGAAGGACTAGTCTGGATAATCTGGCTCAGAATTCCTCATGTAGTGGCAGTGATGGTACTGCAGCTGGAATAGTGGAAGGCAAGCACACCTGGAAGCTAGCTGGGCACCCCTTTCTCTCTGTTTATGTAATTTGGGGGCCTCTTGATGTGGTCTCGAGAGCGAGGTTGATTTGGGCTTCCTTACAGCATGGCAGCCTCAGGGCAGCTGGTGTGCATTCACAGTGCTCAGGGCTGCAGGACAAATGCTTTATCACCCAAGGCAGAAGCAGCATCGTCTTCTATGGCTGGCCCAGGAAGTCATCCAGCTTCCTTCTGCCACATTCTTCTGTCACTAGTGAGCCGCAGGCCTTCCCATATTCAAGGGAGTTGGGAGAGAATAAGACTTAAATTCTTCATGGGTGCGTGGCAAGGTTCTAGAAGGAAACATGGAATCAGAGATATCGTAGCTATCTTTGGAAAATACCACCAGCCATACTATCATGATAACTGTGAGACTTACAGGACCTGAAATTGCCTTAATTGTATATTTTTGACTTGTTTATTGTTTGTCCATTCTCCTTCACTCTCACTCAACTAGCAAATAAGACCGCTGGAGAAATGGACCTTTTCTGTCTGGTTCACATCTGTATTCCTAGCAAACATTTCATTCAAGCGATGAATGAAATGCTTCAAGGTATAACAGAACCTGAGATGGTCTCTTGGGTCTCCTCCAGCTCTAGATTTTGAGCCGCCACTCAGAAAGCATCATTGAAGTTCTGAAATATATTGTCAGAATGGTTCTGTGACCCAGGTTCTCTGCGTTTTGTTTGTCTGAGTGTTCTAGACCCCAGGCTCCATGGCTCCTTAGCTGCCCCAGTAGACTCTGGTGCCAGGGCATAGACACAGCAAGACTTTCTCCTCACTTTTGAACCTCCCTAGAAGGACTAGCATCCCCAAGAATCTGCCTTAGCTTAGCACTGGCTTGTAGATACCTCTGTCAGTGAAAGAAACATGATTTCTCAGGAGTTTTGATTCAGAGGAAAGTATCCATCTACTCTGGGCTCCTAGATCATCTGTGAAATAATTCATGCTAGTCTTTTGAATCTAAAAGAAAATTTTATTGAGGTTTTCTACAAAGGCCATCTATAAACCCCACCCTGAACTCATCTAATAAATACCTATTGATGGGTGTATTAGGACAGAGGAGCCTAGTGGGCTATAGTCCGTGAGATTGTAAAGGGTCAGACATGACTTAGGGACTTAACAACCACTGCCATAGATATATAGATCAATATATGTAGAGATTTATATAGATTTATTATAATAAATTGGCTCACATCATTGTGGAGGCTTAGCAGGTCCAAAATCTGTAGAATGGACCATTAGACAGGAGACTCAAGGGAGCTGCAGTTTGAGTTCAAAGGTCATCTGCTGGCAGAATTTCGTCTTCCTCAAGGGAAGTCAGTCTTTGTTCTATTGATGCCTTCACCTGATTGGATGAAGCCCACACATTTTGAAGGGTTATCTACTTTCATCAAAGTCTACTGACTCATACATTAATCTCATCCCCAGAAGACTGTCATGGAAAAACCCAGAATGATGTTTGACAAAAGAAACATCTAGGGACTTCCCTGGTGGTCCCGTGGTTGGGAATCTGCCTGCCAGGGCAAAGGACACAGGTTTGATCCCTGGTGCAGTAAGATTCCACATGCAAGTAGAAAAGGTCCGTGCACAGCAATGTAGACCCAGTGCAGCCAAAGATAAATAAATAAATAAAAAATTAAAAAAAAAATCTAGGCCAAGTTCATATGTAAAACACAATAGACCAATGCAGAGGAAAGACCCAGACCTTGTGAATTCATGTTCTAACTGGGAGGTACATAACCGCTGAAGTGAAGTGAAGGTCACTCAGTGTGTCCAACTCTTTTTGACCCCATGGACAGTAGCCCACCAGGCTCCTCCATCCATGGAATTCTCCAGGCAAGAATACTGGAGTGCGTTGCCATTCTCTTCTCCAAGGGATCTTCCCAACCCAGGGATCAAACCCAGGTCTCCTGCATTGCAAGCGGGTCCTTTACCTGAACCACCAGGGGAGCCCAAATAACCACTAGTGGCTCTTAAATGAACCTTTGGGTGCATACACATGCATATTTCAGAGCCACGCCCTGGGGGATTCTGATTTACAGGCAGGTGACACCTCTTTGATCTGATAGTGATGTGGCCTGGGCTCTGATAAAATAGGGGTGGGAGAGAAGTGTATGGCTCACTGGAGAAAGGAGAGAAGGTTCTTCTAGTAGGTGGTCATAGTCTGGCCCAGAGATGTTCACACTAAAGATGAATGGGGAAGGATGTCCAGGCAGAGAGAGCAGAAGGAGGAAAGACATGAACTTGGCTGGAGTACAGAGAGTAGGGGAGGAGGTGGTGGGAGATGCAGCTGACAGACAAGGAGCCCACTGAGGCAACGTATTCAGTGGTTAAGGACAGGGGTTTTAGAACTAGCAGGCTTAGAACCGAATGCAGACTTGGCTACTGAGAAGCAGCATAACTCTGGACCAGGTTATTCAACCTCACTGAGACCTGTTCTCTGCAACTTGGGGAAAAAAACAGGAGGGGGCAGATAAGGGGTGTTATCAAATTGTATTAGGTCCCTATTACTGCTATAAAAAATGACCACAAGCATACTGTTTTAATACATCATGAATTTATTATTATACAGTTCGGAAGTTCAAAATGGGTCTTATGAGGTTTAAATCACAGTGTGGACAGAGTTGTTCTTTCTGGAAACCCTAAAGGAGAATTCCTTCCTTACCTTGGCTACCTTACTCCAGCCTCTGCTTCCATCATCCCACATCCTTCTCTGATTCTGGCCCTTCTGTCTCCCTCTTATAACGGCCGTTTTGAGATGATGTTGGGTCTACCCAGACGATAAGGGCAATCTCTGCATCTCAAGATCCTTAATGGCATCTGCAAAGCCCTTTTTGTCATATAAAGTAAATGGTTTACAAATTTAGTGGATAGAATGTGGAGCATCTTTGAGGGGCTATTTGTCCACCTACCATACCTACTTGATTCATGATATGAAAATTAAATGCCTGGTATAAGGTACCTGCTAGCTAGGACCGGCCATATCATTCTTATAGAGCTTGGCATCCACATCAATAAGTGTGAACCTCATCCTGGGAGGTACAGGGAGTACATGGAGATTCATTTCCCTTAAAAACCTCTCAGGTTTTAAGCCCTGGAACACGTAGACAGTGGTTTGGCTGGGATAGAAAGCAGGGAAGGGAATGATACTAAATTTTGGACTTTTTTTTTGCAGTGAGGCTCAGTTCCTTTAAGAAGGTCTTGCCATTTCTCCCCAAGTTAACCCGGGCCTTATAGAGGAGGGAGGCCTGGACCCAACAGGTGTTTTCAGAGTTAGTTCTTGAAGTTCTTTCTGTAAGAGACACAGGGACTGGGCATTCTCTGACCTCCCCAGCTCCTTCCTTCTCTGGTTTGCTGACACTGGTTTGATCTTCAGTTTGGCCAAATTTCCAGTCTTTCTTCTTTGATGCCTAGAATCTGGTTAGTGCTTGCCTATCTGCCCAGAGTCTCTAATTACAGGGCGTGGATGTTTACAGGACTGGGCTCTCACGTCCCTCCATCCTGCGCCCACCCCCCCACTCCCCCCCTACCCCCTTCTCTTATAC